>JARFXV010001053.1:817500-1067081 GCA_031761425.1 Cosmopolites sordidus | reverse complement strand
TGTACAGACGAGATTTTTATTGTACAGTTTTTGATGCCTTATGATCAACTTTAGATTCAGGATATGTTCAGGGCAGGATCTGCCCAGTCGAAAACCTGCTTGATATTCACCAATTTTAGGTTCTAACTGTCCCTGTGCTCTGTCTAGTAGACATTGAGATAGAATCTTGTAACAAACTGGGAGAAGAGATATCCCTCTATAGTTATTTACATCCGTTCTATCTCCTTTCGTGTGTAGTGGGTGGATTAGAGCATCTTTTCAATCTTCCGGAATCCGTTCGATTCGCCAAACTTCTTGTAGAATTTTGGTTATTTCCCTAATTGTACCTGGACCAGCGGATTTCAAAAGTTCAGCAGTGATTCCATCTTCACCAGAAGCTTTGTTATTTTTAAGTCGCTTGATTTGCCTAATTATTTCATCTTCATTCGGTAGTAATGAATCTGGGTTTGTTTGTTTAGAGTTTAGTGTTGGTAATTTGTTTACAGGCTCAGGACAGTTTAGTATTTGTTCAAAATATTTCGCAAGTTCTTTGCAATTGTCTTAAATTGGTTATTTAGAGCTAATTGTCCGTTTTCCTTTTGGAAGCAAAGACTTTGGGGTTGATAGCCTGTTAATTTAGTTTTAAATGTTTTGTAATAGTTTCGGGTGTTATTTTTTTTTGGAAATCTTTTTCTATTTCATTAAGTTGATTGTTTTCATATTTTCTTTTAGTTTGTCTAATTAGCTTCGATGTTTCTTTTTTTACTTCCAAAAAAATCTTATAATTTATTGCTGTTTTTTGACTATTCCAATCTTTGAATGCTTTACTTCGGTTTAATACTGCTTGCTCGCAAACTTCATCCCACCACGGATGTTTTCTACGTTTTTGTAAAGGGACCAACTTTAAGGCTGTTTGATTAATTTTTTGGGGTTCGAAATGGCAACATGGTCAATTTGAAATTCATACATATATATATATATATATATATATATATATATATATATATATATATATATATATATATATGTATATGTGTATATATATATATATATATATATATATATATATATATATATATATATATATATATATATATATATATATATATGTATATGTGTATATATATATATATATATATATATATATATATATATTATATATATATATATATATATGTATATGTATATATATATATATATATATATATATATATATATATATATATATATATATATATATATATATATATATATATATATATATATATATATATATATATATATATATATATATATATATATATATATATATATAAATATATATATATATATATATATATATATATATATATATATATATATATATATATATATATATATATATATATATATACAAAAATATATATATATATATATATATATATATATATATATATATATATATATATATATATATATATATATATGTATGTATAGTTTAAAGTACGTTTTATTTGTAGTACGTCTCGTACTTTAAAATTTAGAAATAATGCGTTCCGATGTTGCCAGATTTCTTCAGTAGCTACTAAAACAATATTTTTTTAAATGTATGTATTAACATAATTTCAATCTTATTTTTTATCTTATTATATTATCTTATCATATTATTACTTATCTTATTATTTATACAAATTTTAAAATTGAAAATAAATTTTCTGTCACATTTCTTTTTTGGGTAGCCTTTTTAGAACAAAAAGAAGCTAACATAGCAATAGTAGGCTTTGGAAATTAAACAAAAATGTTGTTGGAAAGGAGCCATCATTATTGTGCTGTCATTTTTTTTAATTGAAAGCTGTTGTATTTGAATGTATATAGAAATAACGTTTTAATTTATTTGCTAAGATGAATCAGTTATTTAAAATTTAATCATTTAATAAGTAAATGACCAAAAACATGGCGTGAATAAATTGGCATTAATAAATTGACTGAATTGACTGATTATCATCATCACCTCGTGTCGATCCACTGCAGGATGAAGGCCTTTTCAGCATGCTTCCAACTTTCACGGTCCTGGACTTTCCTCTGCCACTCGGATCCAATATACTTAACGATGTCATCAGTCCATCGTGCTTTCGGTCTTCTTCGCGGACGTTTGCGATCAAGTAGTATCTACTCCAGGATTGCCTTGGTCCATCTGTCGTTCCATCTCCTCGCTATATGGCCTGCCCATCTCCATTTCAATTGCTTTACTCTTCCAATGATGTCACAGACTTTCGTTTGTTCTTTCATCCATGCGCAGGGTTTTCTGTATCGTCTCGTAATGCTAAGCATACATCTTTCCATTCCTCTCTGTGCTACCCGAAGTTTTTGAATTGATTGCGATGTGAGTATCCAAGTTTCACTTCCATATGTCATAACAGGTAGACCGCATTGATCAAAGACTTTTCTTTTCAGGCAAAGTGGGAGTCTGCTTTTAAACACTATGTTGATTTAGCCAAATGCCTGCCAACCATATTTAACACGTCGTTCCACCTCCCGGGCGGTATACCCCTCCAATGAAATCCTCTGGCCAATATATATATATATATATATATATATATATATATATATATATATATATATATATATATATATATATATATATATATATATATATATATGAAGTGGTTCACAATCTCCAAATCCCTTCCTAAAACTGAAATTCTCTGTCCTGAGCGAATTTATTGAACATAACTTGACCCTTTTTTGGGTTTATTTTTGAACCAAATGGTTCGCCAGCCCTTTGCAGCTCTTGTATGCGTCTTTTCAGCTCCTCTGGGTCTTGTGAAAGGAGAACCACGTCATCTGCAAATCAAAGATGGTTTAAGTTTGCACCGTTGATCTTTACACCATCCTGGTCCCAGTTCAGTTTACGGAATACTTCTTCAAGGCCAGCCGAGAAAAGAATAGGCGATATTGCGTCACCCTGCCGTACACCTCTTTCTACATTAATTCCCATTTCAAGATCATCGAGGTGAATTGTCATTGTAGTTCCATCATATATCGATCCTAATAGGTTTACATATGCTTTAACTATCCTCTGGCTAAGCAGTGCATGGCATGCTTTGAGATGGAGTCAAATACTTTTTCGTAGTCGATAAAGGCCATGCACAGTGGCATGGTGTATTTGTTGTGCCTTTCTATTGCCTGCTGTGCCAACCTGGATGTGATCCATTGTACTGAATCCACTTCTAAATCCTGATTGTTCTCTTGGTTGTTCGTCATTCAGTTTTTTAATATGCTTTTAGAAATTATGTTAGTGAAAACTTTGTACATTACTGATAGGAGGCTTATCGAACGGTAGTTCTTTAAATCTTCTTGTGCGCCTTTTTTATGTAAAAGGCTAACTTTGTAAAAGGCTAATTTTTCCATAAGCCAGGTACTTTTTGTTCTTTGAGGCTTCCGTGCCAACATGGCAGTTACAAATGTACATTTAATTGGGACAAATAAATCTTTATCTATCGAGCACTCCACGCTTTTTTCAAAATAACGCATTCATTTTCTCGTTCATCAGTTTATTCTTATACTAAAAATTATTTTCTACTTTTTAGTTCGATTTAACGTGCACCATTAAAGCGTGTTTTTTAAGTTTTTTTAAACTATAATTTTTGTGTAGTATGGGAATGGCTTCCTCCCGTTCGTACACTATATTTGCTGTTTCTAATAATTTATTGAATAATATCTTCAAAGCTCTTAGAAAATCGTCTCCTCCTTCAATCACTAACTCTTTTCTTAGGTTATTTTTTCTGGGTGCTTTTTGCTTTTTCTTTTCCTTTAGAGAGTGTATTACTTCCTCTTCTTGTATTACAGGTCCGCGGAATTTACGTTATATATTTTGTTCGCTTTTAGTGAAGAGTCCAACTGTACTCCTTGGACTCTTCACTTAAAGCGGACAATACTTGAAAATGCCAAATAAGATTTTGGAAAAACGTTGTGATATATATATATATATATATATATATATATATATATATATATATATATATATATATATATATATATATATATATATATATATATATATATATATAAATGCTAAAAATCTGGTGGTCGTAGGTTACATAAAACACTGGCAAAATTATACTCATGCCTCAAAGAATCATCATCATCATCATCATCATCATCATCATCAGCCCGTATCGATCCACTGCAGCAGGATGAAGGCCTCTTCAGCATGCTTCCAACTTTCACGGTCCTGGGCTTTCCTCTGCCACTCGGGTCCAATATAATTAAGGATGTCATCAATCCATCGTGCTTTCGGTCTTCTTCGCGGACGTTTGCGATCAAGCGGTATCCACTCCAGGTTTGCCTTGGTCCATCTGTCGTCCCATCGCGTCGCTATATGGCCTGCCCATCTCCATTTCAATTGTTTTGCAGGTGTCCCATTAAGGATGGATCGTATATATATATATATATATATATATATATATATATATATATATATATATATATATATATATATATATATATATATATATATATATATATATATATATACCAGGTGTCCCATTAAGGATGGATCGCGGCCGTATTTTGAAAACTATTTATCCCACAGCTTTGGGGAAAAAAAGTGTTAAAAATGATCATGATAAATTCACCAAAAATATTTTTAAGCTTCTAAAACGACCGCAAGAGGGCGTGACGAGTTAAGACATTTTTAAAAATCATTTTTTGTGTGTATTTTCAAGTGTTAACCGAGTAAGAAAAATTGTCAGTTATAATTAGCAAACTGTCTCCTACAACTTTGTTTTATGACATTTTGTCATAACTTCGCGAATAAAGAAGTGGGGGGAGTTTTACCTATTTAGATAAAAAGTCGTCTAATGTCCGTTTGCCTAAACCGATTTTCCTCAATTTGGATTCATTTAAAAGGCAATTGCTGGGACAATCAGATAATCTGGGAGATAAATTATTTAGTTTATAAATGAAACCGCGAGCTGGCGTTACATTCAACAATAGTTTTTTTGAAGTTTTGTTCAGTTTTTTTCAAATGGAATGGTACAACTATATATATATATATATATATATATATATATATATATATATATATATATATATATATATATATATATATATATATATATTAATAAATAAGTTGTTCGAAGATAACATAATTTAGTAGTCACGCATCGTGTTCATTCTCGTTTGATGTCAATACTGGCCATTCATTAACTGAACATCCAAAATACTGTCCTGTATCGAGAACAATATCGTTCTCGAGGTGTTCATTCAATTACAACAACGTCCCGATCTCCTAATCTGCTTAATATCAAAGTCACACGGTCAGATGTTTGACGGCGTATATTTCAATAACATTTACATACATGAGGCCACGATTAGCGTGACCGACGGCTTTATACCGTCTAAAAAGGAACGGACAGCCCTGTTGGTTTGTACTTCCTTTTTAAAAGAAGCCGGAGATACTACTACGGTCAAAAAGTACAGTGACTTTTGTTTTTAAAATTCGCACGCTTAACAAAAGTTTCATATAATTTTGCCTGTTAAGTTAAAAATTATAGCGTCTTTCGTAAGTGTATAAAATTTTTGTAAGCGATTAATTTGTATAAAAACTTGACTAAAAAAACGAAATCTCTTCTAAATTATTGATTGATTTGTTGTAATGTGGTTTTTTGTAAAATGGTTTTACGAAACTATAGTCACACAAATTTAAAAATAAAAATGATAGATAACAAAGTATAAAATTGTTTTATTCAATTTAAGAAATATCTTCTGATACATTAAAAATAATTAACAAGTGTTACGGCAAGAAAACTGTATGAAAAACAGTTTACAAGTGGTACAGGGACTTAACTATCCCAAGAATTTAAAACTGAAATAGGAGCAATACGTACTTTCACCAATATTGTTCATATTAGTATTGGATAGAGTTATGAAGGCCGTTATAGACAACAAAATTTGTATGGAATTTGATAAAGAAACTCTAGGATTTAAATTTTGCAGATGGTAAATGTTTAATGTCCAATCAAATCAATTATTTACAAGAAAATATAAATAATCTTCACAGAGAAGGAAGAAATTACTAAAAATAAAGAATAAAAAACAATAATTAAGCAATACTGAAACATGAGAATAAACCAGAGTGCTGAAAGATCTGAACAAGAAAATAACCAAGGGTAGAACTGCCTTCATATCACTGAAAAAACTGGTAAAGCCGATCCTACCCTATTGTTCAGAATCTTGGACATTGATCAAAACAATAGAACAAAAATTATAAGTATTTATAAACCGATGCTTGAAAAATCTAAAGGGTGATTTTTTTAGTGTGTCCGAATGTTCATAAGAGGTCGCTATCAAACGAACTGTGCGTTTACGCAAAGATGTGGAAGAAAGTGATAGGCGGAAGGGATCAAGTCTGGAGAGTACGGCGGTTGGGGCAAGAATTCCCAGCCAAGTGCAGAAATCGTGTCTGTTACCGCTTTCGCTTCGTGTGATGGCGCATTATCGTGTTGCATTTGTTTTCTTTTCTAGTAATTGTTAGGTCTAAAAAGTTAATACTATTGTGTTGTTCTTCTTCAACTATAAATTTAATGTTCTTATGTAAAGAAGGTATGCAAGTTGTCATACGACAAATGTCATCAACATATCTATACTAGTAAAGTAATTATTTAAACAACTGATGATTAAAGGGTTTCCCATTAACAAACCATCATTCGAAATATAAAATGAATTTCTCCTCTACCTGGGTTCTTTAGGTGGACACTAAATGGGTTTCTCCCAGTGGCGGCTCGTGAGGGAGGGCGTTGGAGTGCCGTTCAGTTTCTATCCTTGAAACTCATTTTCCTGGTTCACCTCCTCTATAGAGTTTCAAGAGCACGAAAAGTAAAAAGGAGGAAGGGAAAAGCAAAAAAAATCTTCAGCAGCACTATTTTCTTCTGCCCCCTCCCACTTTAAAAACCCACGAGCCGCCACTGGTTTCCCTACTACCATATTTTATGGTATTATTAGTTCGATGGACAGTTTAGGTTGAAATTACTTTTGTTACTCTTAGTTCAACATAGTTTGTATTTGAAAAAGGCCCTGTGTGTCAAAACAATTACGTTATACGTTATACAATTTTACATATAGTGGAAATTTTTAGATATTAATCTTTGCTTATTTGTAGAGTGATAATAATTAAAACACTTGGTATTTGCTTCACAATATATTGTGACACACAATAAACCATGGGGTTTTTCAATTGGGACGGATCGATGTTGGCAGCCTGTAGCGACCATATTGTTTTGGCGGCGTCTGTCTAACCTGTTGTTTATTATTCATTCACTGATGTCAAATCACAATGACAAGTTACACGGTTGAGCAGCACGTCCAAATAATAAAACTTTATTATCAAAATGAGTGTTCGTTTGGTTTGGTGACCAAATTCGAGACGACCGATTCGGTAAACAATCAGCCAACCCCTCACCAACTCACCGTGCACAAGAACTCGGCCTTTCGCAGGCTTCAACTTGGCGAATTTTGCGTTTTTTTTGCAGGACTTGGGCTTGTGCCCATACAAGATCCAACTGACCCAGGAGCTCAAAGTTAACGACCATAGACAACGCCGTTTGTTCGCTGACCGAGCGTTTGGAAGAGGACCCCAATTTTGACCGAAAAATCATCTTTAACGACGAGATGCATTTTTGGATTAGTAGCTATATTAACAAGCATAATTGCCGTATATGGGACGACACCAACGAACACGAGGTACACCCAATGCTCCACAATGCATCCACAAAAAGTTACTCTTTGATACGGATTTTGGGCCGGCGGCGTCATTGGTCCATACTTTTTTGAAAGCAACGTTTGTGAGGCCATCACCAATCATATTGACCAAACTAAACGATATGGACGCGGGCGACATGTGGTTCCAGCAGGACGGCGCTACGTGAAACGCAGCAGACGCCACGTTCATTTTGCATTGACGATTTGAGGCTATGGTTGTCTCTCGCAGAGGTGACTTGAATTGGCCATCAAGATCGTGCGATTTGGCCCCGCTAGACTTTTCCTTGTGGGGAAAATTGGACCACCCGGTTCGTGCCACTGGAAGAAGCCGCGGTGGATATTTGAGCGATGTTATATTCCACACGTAATGGCATACATGGGTCTATTAAATAAAAAAAAAATTCGTTGATACATCACACAACAACTTGTTTTATTCAATTTCAACATCGACCCGCCCTTATTGAAAAACCCTATATGTTTCACCAAGAGCCAACCGCGCAATCAATCGAAACTATTATTTACAGAGGATTATTTTGCAGTCGTACTTTATGAGAGACATAAGAAATCTGGAAAATCATTGGACGAAGTGTATCGAGCTAAAAGGAGACTACGTTGAAAATAAATCGATATTAAATTAAAACTAATCAAAAGTGTATTTTAAAATGGTACTTTTAAGTCGCAGTTGTAACAATGCATGGCCATAGCGCAAAAAATATATATACTTAATTAATATAATCCTTATAATAAACTGGTTTTGGGATTTTGATAGTCTTTCAACTAAGTAAATATTGTCAACGTCAGTTTCCACTGAAATCCATTTACACCAAATTAATCCTTTCGTCTCCCTGTTTGCCATGCGATTCGTTTACCATGGCATCTGTCGCTAATGCGGACTCAAAACGGCCTTGCAACAAGTAGCTGCTTTTTTGTCCTCTCGTCCTTCCGACATTCGTCGGCCGAACCTGCGTATTTTCCCTCAGATCCACCATCTTTCATTGCGCATCAGCTGTGTTTACCTTTGCCTGGCACAGCCTTTATTTGCCTCATCTCACGGATCAGCAGCGTCCTCTCATTGGCGTGGAAACGACAAAAAAGAAAACTCCACTCGGAATATTTTTCTCTTTCGTTTTGTTGGTGCGGTAATAACCGTGCTGAAGCGCTCGAAGGAAATCGTGTGATGAAAAAATGTCAATAGATATTTAAACAGCTCTATTAGAGGCAACATTTAAGCAATCAACATTAACAGAGAGTATATGCAAAGAAGAATCGCGTCAGATTGCTTAGAGATAATTGGCATTTGAAATATAAATAAGGTAAAATTTAAACGTTTCGTACTTTTTGCGCTTTGCTGATTTTCATTATATGCAAATATGTTTTCATAAGGAGATTTATTATCGCTAAAATGGTCATTTTGGTATTTGAAGACATCTTCAAGAAATTAAGCTAGAATAAAAAAGATTCCGCATTAATAACAGTGTAAACTAAGAATCGTCGATATGATCGATAAAACTGTAAATGAAAAAGTAACACGAAACATTTTTTCTTTAAAAGTTTTAAACAAAAATCTGTTTCGAAACGTCTGCTTGTAAACATAACGGCTTTTCATTTAGTTCACACAAAGTTTAATTATTCACTATTACTAAAACAATTTTCAGCATCTGAATCGCTATTCAAGTAAATCATTAGGAGATTAACTTCTAATCTGTCAAATACTCTTTCGCGATTCGACCATCTTTCAATCTCTTCTTCTGTATGTCTGATGCTGTTCATCCAGAGCTGTGGTGTAACTGTTGATAAAGCTTCTTTCCACATATCCAAACAGATATCAGTCGTTCTTCCATCTCGACATATGACGATTGAAATAATTTTTAGCCACCCCCCATATACATTCTACAGGATTGAATATGCGATGTTAAGAGGGAAGACGTAATACTTTACGGCTATACTCTTTAGCTATATAATCTGCCACATATTCTTTTTTAGGCTTGTTCCTAAAAAAACATTATAAAACACAAATCGGTCCTTTTAATTACAGCCTACAGAATAACGATTCGCACCAATTCACTTATCAACAGAGTGTTTTTAAAAGGAAGATTATGCTTTGTCAGCCATTCTGCAATTTTTGGTTTTATCCATGCACTAGTTGGAGATTTATCAACAGCTGGTTTTCAAACCAAAACAGAAAGTTACCTTAATTCATTTCTCCATGATAATCGTCTATTGTTTTAGAAAAGAAGACTACTTCGGCCTCTGGAATAAAGCCATTCTTGTTCCCAACACGAAGAACAATATATCTGCAATAACATGTTATTATTGACACGTCTTAAAACAACTATTCATGACAAAATGACTATAATGGCTCCTCTTGTTATCATCTTGATGTGACTGACTTGAGGCCCCATTTTTCCATGTTTCAACCATATCCATGTTTCAACCAAATAAACAAAATCAAACAGAGGTTCGTCTTTGATCTTTTGATACATCTTTAAAAATTGGATTCATTTAAAGGCAATATCTGGAACGTCCACTAGGCCCTTACGTGGATTATTCTTGGTTTCAAATGGAGTGGAAATTGGTTTCAAATGGAGTTGAAACCAATTTCTTTTAGAAGTGTATGAAGCGAAGTTTTACATTCATCAAGGAGCTTGAAGGAACAACTTAAAAATGATCAGAACATGAAAATAACAGATTCGACGAAGAAACTTGCGTTAGGCTGACAACACTGTCCAGAACCATAAACCTAAATGTTATCTTGACAGCGACTTCACAGAATGTGAACTGGCTTACCGTATTTTTATCCTACTCTAATAGAATTAGAAGAAGAAGGAAAGAGAGTGCTTCGAATTTTAAATCATTTTTTCTTTCTTATGGATTTAAGTTGGCAATAGACTTCTCTAAATCGATGACGTGCAATCGTTATTTCCATGAATGAGCTATATACATACCCGCACACAGCACACAAAATGTAATTTAATGGCATCTTGTATACAGATTGACAACCAACGACCAAAGAAAGTTAAATAAACAGAAACACATACCAATAAATCGTAACTATACATACACAATATGTCGGAAAAATAACGAAACTTTTTTAATATATAGAATACTACTAGCACCATCTATTAAAACAATATACAATCTGAATATCTCCTCTATAAAACGAGTCTACTATCATTTGAATCGATTAACGGATAGTGAAATTATGAAGATTACTATTTATGCATCCGGAATAATAAATAAAAACAAATATTTATCATTGAAAATAGTTTTATTTTTTTTCAAAATACTCTCCGCGATGATGGATATACTTTTGTATACGTTTGAATCAATTTTTCATAGCACTTTTTCTATTCTGACCATGACCACGTAGTTTATTCTTCATGGACCGGAACAAAAAGAAATCATTGGATGCCAAATCAAGACTGTACGGCGAATGCCCCATTAATTCGATGTTTTGACCTGCAAATATTAAGTTGTCCGGTTCGATGCTTTGTCATGGTGAAGAATGATCCTGCGTCGCTGGATTTATCTTAAAAAAACAGGTGACCATTTGCTTCGAAGTGCTTCTTGCTCGAACAACTTTTGTTGGGTTTGGCTTATTTTTAAAGACCCCTACAGTCGACTACCGTTTATTTTAGAGCTACTACGCATACATCCAAAATTTATCACCTGTGTAGATGTTATACACGGCTTTTGACGCACCACGATTATATTTTTGGAGCATTTCTTTGCACCAATCGACACAAGCTTTTTTTTGAGCGACTATCGAATTATGCGGAATCCAACGCGCACAAATCTTTTTCACGGCTCAATGATCATGTAAAGTCTTGTGTATGCTTGTCATACTACCACCCAGGGATGCCTCAATATCATGGTATGTCACATGACGATCTTGCTTTATAATTCGCGCACAATATCGATGGTTTCTGGAACAACAACCTATTTTGGACGACCTTCTTTAAATTAATCCGTGAGCGAACGACCCCACGATTAAATTCACTAAACTAGTGATATACAATGGTTTTATATGATGCTTCACGATCAAAAGTCGAAGTGAGTTGATCGTTTCACTGTTGTTGAGATAACCCACGTTGAAAGTAGCAGTAAATCGTCGCACAAAAATTCTCACTAGTTAATTCCATTTTTTGGCTAGGATGAAATTTTGAAGTCATTAAACAACAGAAATAGCATGCATATGACAAAACGTTCTGAATACATATACAGTCAATAATATCAAACTTTACGATGTATATGTCAGATGGCGCCTACATATTCATTTTACATGGTCAAAACGTCACTGGTGAATATTGTATGGATGTTATGGAGCATTAGTAGAAGAGAGTCGTTCGAGCGAGGAGCGAATATCGAAAGAAGTTAGTTTTTGTTGCACGTTAATGCATCATCCCACAGGGCCGTCGCTGTTCGTGAATTTTTGTCGAAAAAAAAAACAAGTCTGTGTGCTTCAATGTCCTCCGTATTCGCCTGATTTATTTCCGTGTGACTATTTCCTGATCCCAAAACTAAAACTGGCCATGAAAGGAACGTTTTATGACATTGTTACTTAAGTCGGAGACGTCGTAACGAGGGTCGTTGATAAGTGTCATGTCTCTGCCTTTTTCATAAAATAAACAAACAATCATGAAATCCTAGGTACCTATTGGTACACTCTCTTTTTCATGGTACAATGTTTGTCTCTAAGAATAAATTAAACTAATGATATAGAGTTAGTAGAGTTTAGTTCACAATAGAACAGATAATAATTTAATTTTAAGTAAGAACTAGAAAAAATATTTGATTATGTTACACAAATATAACTCTTTAAATACCGAATATATTCGATGGCCAGGAAAAAAAATAATGACGAGACACGATATTCAGGTACCATTGTAAATTCTTATCATTTAATAAAGTATGTTAATTGTATCTGCATGACAAAGGTTTTTTTCTGAGGGAATCCCCTATCTGGACGATCGCACGAAAGCGTGGGCGCACGCACCACCAACCCCACGTGCACGCAAAGACATTTATTTTTTCGGCTTGGGGTAAATGAAAACTGACCAAGTTTAACGCACGAATGTGGATTTATTAAAATGGTATGACCGGAAAACGGTCTAAACTTATACGCGATATGTGTTAACGCACATACCAGGCTAATCTACTACATTTTGAAGTTTCATTCTCCATATGAACATATGTGAAGTTTCAAGTCGATCTGTCAATTCATTCGTACAAAAACAGCAGCTTAAAGTAAACATATCAGTATCATTTTTTAAAATAGAAAATATTGAAATCGTGCAGTGATTATATTCTTTCTAAGAAAAGGTTTAAACATAATTGAAATTCATAGTGAAATGATAAATGTTTTAGAGGAATCTGTTCCTTCAAAAACAATGATTTGTAAGTGGGCAGGTCAGTTTCGACGTGGTCGTACAAGCCTGGATGATGATACTCGTTCTGGACGTCCAATAAGTGCAATTACTAAACAAATAATTAATTCTGTACATGATATGGTTATGGATGACAGAGAATTGAATTTAAGTGAAACTGCTAAGACCGTGGACACCTCAAGTTAACGGATATTTCGTATTCTGAAAAAGGAATGTGGTTTGAGAAAGCTATATGCAAGTTAATAGATTTTAAACGTCGTTTTGCAACTATGGATGAGACTTAGATTTAACACTATGATCCTGAACTGTGACAACAAACCGCAGAGTGGACTAAGCCCAGTTGTTCAGGTCCGAAGCAGTCAATGTGGTCAAAATCGACCAAAACGACATGAATTTTTGGGATTCAAAAGACATTTTGTTAATTGATTGCCTTCAAACCGGTAAAACAATAACAAGAGAGTAATACTCAAACTCTTTGGACAAATTGGATGCAAAAATTCGTGAAAAAGACCTAGTTTAGCGAAGAAAAAATATAATTTTTCATCAAGACAATGTTCCGGCTCAGAGATCTATTCATATTCACGAGATCTGGCCCCCTCTGACTTTTACCTGTTACCAAACCTCAAAAAAATTCTACTGTCTTCCTTGTGAGGAAGCACTTGGGAGTCTGTCCTTGTGTCTGTCCTGTGAGGAAACACTTTCACAGCGGTAGCTTCAAGAGCGGTAATTTTCACGTCGAAGACCGGCATAGCGGTGAAAGAGCGAACATTTTTTGTAGATTAAGAATTAGAGGCATTGCTTAATAAAGACTCGTGTCAAAATCAAGAAAAGTTGGCAAGATCATTGAATGTGACTCAACAAGCAATTTCAAAATTGCTCTGACCTGGGAGTGACCCAGAAGCAAGGATATTGGATGCCATACGAGTTGAAACAGAGAGATGTTGAACGCCGTTTATTTGCTGTTGAACAGTTGCTTGAAAGGCAAAAACAGCTGCCTGAAAGATGGGAGAAAGTAGTGGCCAACGATATATAATACTTTGAACCATACTAGAAATGTATAACCAATTTTTTACAATAAAGCCTTGAATTTTATAAAAACAAACGCCGAGAGTAAAGTTGTATGCCTTTTAAAAAGCTCCGTTATTTTTCCGACACACTGTGTACATTAAGTTAAATTATTATTAGTAGATGGTAATGTTTCTAAAATTTGAATAAATCGTCATTACTAATCGGAACACTTAATAATAATACCCACCGATATTACTGATAACATATAACATTCACTTCGATGTACCACTTGAATAATTTCAATATCCTGGCCGAACTGTGTGTTTATATTAATTTGTTGTGGAGAAGGGTGAAAAATGACTTCAGCTGAAACATATTTGCAGGAGTCCTAATTCCCTATACCTAATTCTTCACTGCCGCATTAATTAGCCGGTTAAATGCAACAGCTGACGTTTCACAAGTGTCTAACTACCGACCCCTTTGACGAACTTAAGCCAGCAGCTGGTCAGCAATGACCACTTCGCAGATTAGACCCATCGAACTCGTTCGATTTTCGTCCAGTCATCAGAATCGATGCGGCCCGCACGTGCCGATTTCGACACAGCTACGAATTTTTCCGTCATGTCGACGAATTACTAACGTCACAAAATTAAATCGCTGGCAAGACGTCTGGTTTGTTGACCCCATCCAACCCTGTTTAATATCACTCTCAACCACTTTCATATAACAGTTTGTTTTATACTTGGATCAAGATTAACGAAACATATATTAATGATATATGATAATGATAATGAAGATCTTTATAACATTTCTGCATTCGCTGCAAATCATTGCCTACATTTGAACCCTACCAAATCTAAAGCTATTATTTTTAGCTCAAATAAGAAAAGGCAGTTTCTATGTTCGTAAATAAAACTGTACATTAATCAGCAAAAAATCCAGATTGTAAACTGTGCAAAAATTTTAGGTTTGGTTGTTGACGAAAGGTTACGCTTTTGTGAACATATAACTTATTTGACAAGACAAAGTTATGCTAGTCTAAAACTTTTGTACTCTGCTAGAGATGTACTATCCTTTAACATGAAAAAGGCACTATGTGAAAGTCTTGTAATATCAAAATTACGTTACTGTATCACTGTGTATTTTCCTTGCTTGGATGTCGTAACCCGTTACCGTCTCCAGAAGATACAAAATTCATGTTGCCGCTTTGTATGTGGTTTGCGCAAGTATGATCATGTTTCGGGTAAAATAGCTGATTTGGGGTGGTTAAGGATTGTCTCTTTATTTAGGTACAGCTTACTATCGAGTATTGAACGTTTAATGATTACGTTCTCTCCACTTTGCCTTAGGAGTAGATTGGGTGTTCGCCGAATTATTCATGATTCTTACCTTCGTCACAGTGCCCTTCTTGTGGTGCCACGTTATAACACAGCCATGTTTCATCGTTCTTTCAGCTACAATGCTGCTAAATTGTTTAACTCTCTAAGTAGAGATTTGAGATGTCACTTAATGTTCTACAGAAACCACATCAGATTTAAATTTAGGGAATATCTGCTATCAGCGCAGAGATAGAACCTTGTATGTTATTTTATGATTATCTTCTTTTTTTTCATTGATGAATCTTTTTAGTTATTTTCCTTGTTATTTGTTATTTGTTATTACTTGTTTTGTTTCTATGTTTTAGTTTCGTATATAGGTTGTTATTATTTGTATTTTTTGCCTACAGAATATTAGTTTATGTTTATATACATTATGTAAGTCAGTGTTATGTATTGTAATTGGTTTTTGGATACGGGTTGAATATGAGTGGCTTGTTGAGCTACACTTCGCCCTATCCTTTAACATTTGATTAAGTAATAAAGACATTTATTATTATTATTATATAATAAAAACATATAGCTCATTCGGGAAAATAATGGTTGTGCGTCATCAAAATCTATGACATACTTACATTACAATATTGCCACATCAACACCAAAATACCTAGACTTGGGCTTTTGAATGATTGATAAAGCCGCAAATGAAAATTCATACACTATCACTAAAACAACTTTCAGCATCCGAATCGCTGTTCAAGTTAATTATTGGGAGATTAACTTCTAGTCTATCAAATACGCTTTCGCGATTCGATAGACCCTGTATGTCTAATGCTGATCATCCAGATCTGTGGTGTGAGTGTTGATAAAGCTTCTTTCCATATATCCAAACAGTTATCACTCATTTCTTCCATCTCGACTTATATGACGATTGTAATAATTTTTGGCCACCCCCAATGTCAATTTTATGGGATTGAATATGCAATGATAAAGGAGAAGACGTAATACTTTGTGGCCATACTCTTCAGCCATATGATCTACCACATATTCTTTTTTTATGCTTGTTCCTAAAAAGAACATTATGAAACACAAATCTGCCCCTTTAATGACTGCTTACCGAATGACGATTTGCAGAGGTTCACTTTTCAACATAGTATTTTCAAAAGGAAGATTATCTTCCTCAGCCATTCTACAATTTTTGGTTTTCCAATTTCTTTTAGAAGTGTATGAAGCGAAGTTTTACATCCATCAAAAAGCTGCATGTTCATTAGTTATTCATGAATACTTTCAAGATACGCCGTTTGTTCTGACATAGTTCAATAAAGATACTCACTTTTTTCATTCATTTCATAGATTTGATTACGAATTGAGCCCACGTCAAAATGATTTAGATTAGTTACTCGTTCTGGATGTAGACGCTTTTTCTTCGGTGATTTTAATATTTCGTTATTCTTCAACTTTTTCGAAATTACACTGTGCCAATACTAATATTTAGTGCAGCTAAAACTCGATAAAAACTCCAATTAACCATAAGACATACTATGTTATTAATACATATCTCTCTCACAGCGTTTAATGGCAAAAAAGGAGTCCCATTATCTCGTTCTTGTTCAAAATAACTGATAACTGTCGAGACAAGTTGCTTACACCGACTGCTGGGCAGTTTTGGATTTTTTTACAGTTATAGTCGCAGATTTTTTACTACAAATCCCGCAAAAACAGAAACCAAACTTGAAAATAAATAAATCAGCAAAGAATACAGTAAATATAATTCAAAACATTCGAAGGCATAATTCAAAAACGATCAGAACATGAAAATAACAGATTTGACGAAGCAAGTCCACACTGTCCAGAACCACAAACCTAAATGTTATCTTGACAGCGAAATCACAGAATGTGATCCACCAACTCACCGTATTTATATCCTATTCTAATAGGATTAGAAGAAGAAGGAAAGCGACTGCTCCCAACTTTAAATGATTCTTTCTTATGGATTTAAATTGGCAATAGATATCTCTAGACTGATGATGTACAACCATTATTTTCCTGAATGACCTATACATCAGTTTCTTATCGATAAAAAAAATCAGTAAGGAGGTATGGAAATACAGAGTACGAGGTTTATAACTAAAGTAATGAGACTGATTTTTTAGAATGTTTTATTCAAATGAAATTACAAATCTATAATGTACCCTTCAAAGCAGTTGCCTTGGAAAGCCACAACAACACTGGAGACGGTTTGGCCACTCTGAAACATGACCACTCTGAAATACTCTGAAACAAACAACACGAAAAATCAGAAGAACTCAAGTGTGGGAAATAAGGAGACTGCGGAACCACAGTGATGTTTTTACGTGCCAAAAATTCGTTAATTGAAATCGTTGTGCGGCAAGGCATATAGTTGTGATATAGCATTCCGGCGTTCCTGATTTTGAGTCTCACACGAATGTCGTTTTTTTTTAAGTATTTCAAGAACTTCTCGATAAAAATACTGGTTCACCGTTTGGTCTTGAGGCACAGATTTTCACCCCTTTGGATTATTGTAGATCAATCAGTTTTCGTCACAGGTCACAATCTTATGTAAGGAGTTATTCTTCGTAAATCTGGAAAGCAATGACGCACGACATCAAAGCGTCTGGTCTTATTTTCAGCTGTGATATAAGGAACCCAACGACTGTCCTATTGAATCTTCCCTAGTTTATAAAGGGTTTCCCAATAAAAGCGATATGATTTGAATCTGAAATAAAACACAGAAAATTCGACCGAAAATAATGCTCATTGTTTTATTACTAGCGAGGTCGCTAGTAATAGTAGATACCAGCTCTGAAAGACACTGCAATAGTTACATTTGCTGACGATACTGTTCTACTAACAGTGGACCAAAACATAGAAACCTCAACTAGAAAACTATAATCACAAACAATGAAATTGTAAATTGGGCCAAAAAGTGGAAAATCAAGCTCAATGAACTGGAATTTACACATGTCAACTTTACCAACAAGAAAATAACAGAGAATTACATCTAGATATAAATAGTACAACTGTTTTATATATGCTGAATGCCAAATACCTCAGCCTGACTCTTGATGCCAAACTAAGGTGGAAAGACCATGTAAAAAAAACTGAGCTTGATCTCAAATATAGAAAATACTATTCCAAGATAACAATAAATAATAAGAGACTGATTTATAATCAAATCCTAAAATCAGTGTGGCTGTATGGCATTCAGTTGTGGAGATGTGCCAGCGATAGTAATATTAAAATAATACAAAGATTCCAAAACAAGGTGTTTCGAATTATAGTTAATGCACCGTGGTATATTCGTAACTCCGATCTTCATCGAGATCTTGAAATTCCAACGGTCAAGGAGGAAATCAAGAGGTTTACAGGCAAGCTACGCCTTCATGTTAATGCAGAAGCTCTTCAACTGCTGGACAACCAAAATCATATCTGAATACTGAAGAGAACTAAACATCCTGACCTCATGTAGTGTTTTGTGTACAAAAGCAGAGCATAGCGCGTGGCGAGTCTCGCAGTCTCGAGTCTCGCAGAAGCGAGTTGACTAACATAATAATTAGAACAATCTAAAGGACATCAATGGATTAACTTTGGTTGATAAGTATTTAGGTTAAGATAGACCTTTTGACTAGTTTTGATAGATTTAGAAACTATCAGTGAATAAATACTTGTAGTTACAATATAAAAAAAAACATTTTTATTAGCTAGTATCTTTTATGCGATTTATGATTTAAATAAAATACCGTTCAAGTGACCTCCTCGACTCTTTTTGCACTGATTGATCCGATTGGCCCAATTTTCAATGACCCGGTTGAGTATATCGGGTGGTATCGCAACTACGGTTGATCGAATGTTGACTTCAAATTCATCAAGAGCCTTGGGTTTGTTGGTGTAAACCTGTGATTTAGCATAACCCCAAAGAAAATAGTCTAAACGTGTTAAATTATAAGATCTTCGTGGCCAGTTCCGAAATTACCGATTCTCCAAATTGATTGCTCAATAAGTCCATCGTAATACGTGCTGTGTGGCAAGTTCTGTTGAAAATCAGTCTTCAGTTCAGTCTTGTTGAAAATATAGTTCGTCCGCATCAATTTTTGGAAAGACAAAATTGCCGTTCACAGTGACGGTCCCTCCTTCAGCGTTCTTGAAAAATACGGTCCCATAGTTCCATAATCGACAACAAACAGTTATTTTTTCGGGCTTCAATGGGTCCTGATGAATCACTTCTGGGTTTGACTCACACCAATAATGACAATTTTGCTTATTGACGTAGCCGTTTAACCAAAAATGAAAATCAGAGAAGATGATTTTGCGATGAAAATCCGAATCGTTTTACATTGCTTCCAACTCCTACTCTGCGAACTCTTGACGTAATCCATGGTCAGTTAGCTTAAGCCAATACAATCTTATATGGGTGTAAACCGAGATTCAAACGGAAAATACGTCAGGTGGTCATTCTGGATAAGCCCAACTCTTGAGAACGGATCGGAACATATGCAATATCGTTCTCGGTAATACTTTCACGAACACTCGCGATATTTTCTTCACTACGGCCAATACTAAGTCGTGACGGTGACTTTTGGTCATGAAAACTAAACTCACGTTCAAACTTACCAATTATACGACGGATGGCTTGAGAAAAAGGAGCCAAATGACGACCGTGTTTTAAACGAAATGCTCTTTGCGTAGCAACAAAACTTCTCGAATTTTGATAAAATGTTTGGACAATTTCCAAACATTGTGGCAGCGAAAACTTGTTCATGGTGAAATGACTAACCTTACTGAAAACAATTGACAGCAAATGTCAAGAATTGAATATCAAATATGGCAGCTATTAGCTGTCAAAACTATTGGTCCCTATTGGGAAGCATTTTACAAACATTGAAGTATAATTCTGATTTCCTGTCCGAGCTCCAGCAGTGTACAGCACGAATTTTCTTCCAGTTCTTGATCCTCCAGTTCTCCCGGATAATCAGCATCATTTAAGTCATCATTTCCAGTTCAAAATTATTAGAACCACTTACAAGTACCTACAAGTACTGTACAAAGCACTATTATCTCCCACATACACAAATCCTGAGTGTCCAATGTCCTGAGCTTCCACAGTTTATCTTTTTTTTCCGTTCACAAGCGAAATGAATGTAGATGCGTTCACAAGCATCTACAACTGATTTTTCAGGTTATATGCACAACAGGTTCCTATATTATAGTATAACTCGTTTTGAAGATGAAAGTTGGCGTTTTAAAATAACCATTCAGTGGGAAAAAATTCTGATTCTGATTCGTTTGCCAAATTAAAATGGCCGATAAGAGGGGTCTTTTGGTATTTCCTCAGCCTCCATAAAACATTATTGGGCCCACAGGTTTTTTTATGTTAATTATTTAATTCTTTATTTGAAAATTCCAAAAGTCAGCATTGAAACACCCTGTATATTACAATATTGCTCGTGAATTAAAATTGTTTCTCCTAAATTATTAATAATATTTCCACTGGTAGCTAGAGTATGTTTCTATTTATTTTCTAATATCTCCTGTACCAATCTGATTTTGAAAACTATTAAGCTTGAGTCTCTAATAAACAAATAACTATAAATACACAAGCATCGATAGCTTTAATGATCTCGGCCTGATTAACATCGACAAAATGTCGACTTTAAACTTTGCATTATTAATTATAATAAACGAGATGGACGAGAGTAAAAAAGGCGAGCTTATTTTTGCCTCACTTTAAATAAAGCAGCTCGATATCAGATATTCACTTTGCGAGAGGAATGGAGAGGGCGAGGACGCAGCCCGACCTGGGGAGATATTCATTAATTTGTTGTGACACGATGGCGTTAACTACACGCTACATCGGTAATTACCGGTGACAGACTTGACTTGACAAGGGCCCAATCTTCTTGGAAATTAGTTATGATACACCCTGCGCAGCTTAATTGCTTGACGGTGTCGCCGGACGCTCTATCTGTTCATGGGGTTAGTTCGACAACTTTTTTGTTTTCACATTTTTCTGATAAAATTTTGATTGAGACATTGATTTTTCACTATACCGGATGATTTAGTTCCAAGCTAGACTGTTAGAGTCATTGGCTGTTTGGTTTACAGGTTTTCAGACAACTAATATACGTCGTTAGAATAAAAAGTCAGATGCTCGAAAAGAAGAGTTTTTTAATTGAAAATCGATTAATTTTAACACATAGTCTCCTTTTAGTTCGATACGCTTGGCCCAACCATTTGATAACTTTTTTTATGTCTTCCAAAAATGTTCCACTTATACCAAGTGCAATAATTCTTTTTTTCTAGAAAAATAAATTAATTTGGGAGAAAGGTACAAAATAATTTATTCAAAATATGCGCCATAGCTAGCTGTACATTTTTCTGATCTCTCTGATAATCTGGAAATCCCCTACCCCAGAAATATCGTACGTATATATTTTGAGATGGTCCAGTCATCAAGCCATTTTTTGATATATCCGTAACTGTTGAGCACTTTCAAGGAAGGTGCATGAGAAATTGATCAAAACAAGTAATAGTTCGAAGACCGCTTTTACTGTGTGTGAAAAATCAGTTTTCCGTGTTCTGTTGCTCATTCTGGTCGCTTTTCGATCAATGCATGGTTCAAATTGATCATGTTTTGACGGTAGCGAACGGTATTAACTGTTTCACTCGGTTTTAGAAGCTCATGGTATACGACACCCTTCTGTTCCCACCAATACATTGTCTTCTTTCCAAAGCTATTCGGTCTTGCGGTCGACGTTGATTGCTGTCATACGTCAGCCCATGATTTTCTGCGTTTTGGGTTCTCGGGATATATCAATTTCTTGTCTGCAGTTACTATCCGATGCATAAAAGTTTTTCTTTGAAGCCGAGAAAGCAAAACGTAGCACACCGTTTTTCGCTTTTCCATCTGTCTGTCGTTCAGGTGATGATACCCATTTTCCTGCCTTCTGGATCTTTTTCCTTGGTATGCAAACGATCACAAATGGTTCGGCGACTAACATTTAACATCTCTGCCATTTGTTGTTGAGTTTGCATTCCATTGTCTTCCAACAATGCTTGCAATTTGGCCTCTAGAATTTTTTTTTGGTTGAACTGAGCGTTCTTTGTCATTCGAAGTCGAAATCACCACTTTTTAATCGTCTAAACCATCGTCCAAACCAATCTCACATTAATCTTTTCATTGAACAAGAAAACCAGTACGTTTACCACTCGAAAGAAATGCAAAAGAATCCTCTGTCGCACCAATGATCTCTTTATTTGATATGAATCGTTCAACTCAGCCATTTATTTATATTTGAAAAAAGAACGAAGTCGGAAGAGACCAAGTACAAAGAATAGAGTGGATACAAATTGATCAATTTCGCTGTTACTCCGCTGTTGCAGCTTAATACTCTCCTATGATCGTCTTCCACATAGTCGATAAGCATAGTGATTTACGAATCCCAAAAGAAATATACACCATGACCTTTCCAGCTGATGGAAACATCTTCACCTTCTTCGGGGCAGGTTCGTCAGGTAAAACTCACTGTTTTGACAGTTTCATTGTTTCTATTGTGTAGTACTGAATTCAAGGTTCGTTAAAAGTTATAAATCGCTCCAGAAACTTCTTCCTATTGCCCTAATACTGATCTAATCACCGCTGTAAGGTTACCGCACACGGCATCCATTTATTTGGAGAAATAATGTTCACAACTGAATATATTGAAGAAGTTATCGACCAAATAATGATATAATATCGACCAAATTTTGATATATCCACCATTCTCACCCTCCGACGACAATTTATTTAAATCCCTTCAAAACAACTTGGACGGTGAAAATTTTACTTCCTTGAAGACTAGGATCAATTCTTTAGCAAGAAACCTGAGACCTTCTATGAGTGTGAGATTATGCAACTACCGAAGAGGTTTTCAATTGAATTAATATTTTCCTGCCATTTTCCTCAATCAAAGAATGGGACGAAGTTTTCTACCAACCCAATACATGGTTTTATCAAGTAAATGTGTTTTTACTAAAGAAATTTTAACTGATATGGAGAACTAATAAATATTAAGTTACTGTCAATCATGTTAGTCATCATTTTTGCTTTCTTTAGGTTTACATAGAATTTCTCCAGATTCTTCAGAGCTTTCTGCTGTGAATACATGTATTTGTATTAAATTGATATTCACTGACGACCCAAGCATTTAAACCATTATTACGTTGTTATTAATTCCTATAAAGCTGAGTACAGACCTGGCAATCTTTTTATTAACAATTTTTACATCAGCAAAACTATTAGGGCAATATTTGTGTTTTTTTAACGGTTTTACAAACCAATATTGCAATAATCTTATACCAAAATTAAAAAAAAACTATAAGCTTCCATCTACAATACAGATTTAGAATTTTTTGGACAGCCTCTTTATTTCATAAATTATATATTTCTTAAACTTAAGGCATATATTTCCTAAGCATTTTACATCAAAGATTTTTGACGACAATTTTTCCATTCCCATTAAACATATCACGAAACAAATTGTTTCGTACCCTGCGCATTCGCCAACATTTTAAATAATTAACATAATTCTCATAAACATAAATCAATGTTAAAAACAAGGAATATAAATCCGCCTTCAGTAACATTTCGTGTACTCTAACCGAAACAATATTTTTTCACCTTTCTTATTTTTCAATTTAAACAACTTTTACGTCAGAGAGATTTCGTGTCATGAGACCAGATTTTCCCCAGCGATATATTTGCCGGTTTACTACTGGGAAAGTTTTCTCAAAAATTCTACTTGACAAGCAAGATAAAGTTTAACTTTCGCGACAGCAAACACGGTTAGTTTATAAAATAGAAAGTAGAAAGAAAAACTGCTCCGAACTGGTGTTCTTTCCAAAGTTTTTTCCCTTTAGGAAGACTTGTCTCGTGGGGATCGTAAACAACAGTTGATCTTGAGTTAGAAAACTTTTTTCCGTGTCGATATATCAATCTTTTCCACATAACATTTAGATACAATATTATTTTTGTCCTTATGCTAGTCGAATGTTGAGTTACAACGATCTATAAGTTCGTGCGCATTTTTAAAAATGAACTACAACATAAATTTTACAATTTTTTTATTTGAAACCATTTATTAATAGTACTAGTAACTGTCCTTATTATTAAAGACACAACCACCGCGAGAAACCATTAACCCCCTCCACACGAGAAGAATGACAAGACGTCGCAGTGAATGTTCGTCACCTAAAATATTTCGATTCTTCGAGTACCCGAAATCTATATTTTTAGGCATTTTTGTTTAGAACTGTAGGGCGTCGGAGAAGTCCAAAGAAGGTTCCGCTAACCCCTCAACACTGACAAAACAAACTTATGAGGTCAATTCGCAGGACCCGAGATAACCAAGAGCAAAAATGGTGGCAAAAGTTGGTATGAGCCAAACGAAGCATCGGGACACCGCAGACTTTTTTCTCTCCAGATATATCACTTGCCCCCATAATCTTCAATATCTATCTTGGCGGGCTTTCCAAAAACACCACATGTAAGGACTGCATTCTATGCTGATAATACAGCTTTTTCCACGTCCAGACTAAAGCAGAGGTTTAAAGCCACAAAATACCTGATCGCTTGGAGATTAGCGATCAAGCGCAGCAAAACCCAGGCCATCTTCTTCACCAGAAAAAAACCAATAATTGATCATTCGATCCGAATACACGGAGTCCCAATTAAATAGGCTAAGATGGCACATTACCTGGGCCTTGAATACGACCAGACCTTAAGGTAGGAGTCGCACCTTAAGGTTAAAGCAAGCGGGAAAATATACGACATGATTCGTACGCTTTATCCATTAATCAACAGAAGAAGTAAACTCTCTTCAGACATTCCTGACCAACTTGGGTTGGACAAATTCTTAGCAACGGCGTCCGTTTCGGACAATGCGCTAATAAAAGCTGCAGCAACCTTCATTACCTGCCGTTCCTCTAAATGACCCTTCACATCGGTCAAAAAAATCATGCAAAAAAGACGGCATCTAAAAACCCTCCAAACCAGTGACTGAATCACGGTGTTTGAAAAAAAAGAGAATATAAGTCAGGGCCGTAAGGTCAACCTCCAGAAGAGTAGTAGTAGTAGTAGTAGTAGTAACGTTCCTTTGAGAAGATCTGCAAGCTCTCCAACAAGGACCAATTCGACAACCTGATGTACTCCCGGAAAAAAACTTAGTGAAAAGTCCATTAAATAGTGATAGTGAAAGATTAGTCCATTAGATAGTGATTAGATAGGGATAGTGAAAAATCCATTAGATATTAATGGACAGCTGCGAATATCTCAAAATAAAGTGCCCCGAATCAAGACAAAAAAGTAAATCCACTTAGCATCTGACTTGTATCAAGCGGTTGAGTGGTCAACGTCTGTTCACCAGTGGTGCGGCTGAGATTTGAATTCTGTAACTAACCCCTCCAGTCTTAACGTCTGAACCGTCATGGTTCAAATCTTTAATTCAAAGTACAAGATGAAGCGTTCTAGTAATTACAAAATTACCCCAGGAGGTTAACAATCATCTGCCAGCTTTGCTGGTACAACCGGACTTTCGGATTCTGGGGCGACCGGGCTTAAACGCAAAATCTTTCAGAGGGAGTCAGAGACCTCTGGCCAACGTCTCAAATCGAAAACAAAAACTTTCTTTGGAACGGTAAATATCAATTCTCTCCTACGCGCAGGAAAATTACACGAACTAGGGCGAACATTGAATCAGCAAAAAATCCAAATTTTAGCTCTGCCAGAAACAAGGTTGACAGATGATAACACTTTGGACTTCGACAACTACAGACTTTTTCTTAGTTATAGAACCATTCTTGGTTTTATAACTAATGCCCAGCCAGTAAAAAATCGACTTATGACACTATCCCTCAAGTGTGCTAAGAAAAACTATACATTAATCAATGCACACCTCCCAGTTAACGAAGAAAATAAATCTAATCCTGAAAAAGTAAATAAGTCCTGGGAAATTATTGAAAAGAGTATTTCTAAAATTTCCTCTAACCATGTAAAAATCCTATTGGGTGATTTCAACGCCCACCTAGGGAAAGAAAGAAAGTATAGAAAAACACTCGGCAGTTTCCCCGCTCATAAGTGGACTAATCATAATGGCAGAAAATTGGTTAAATTGTTCGCAGTTTAATCTAAAAATAATGTCAACCCATTTTAAGAAGAAAATAACAAAACAAAAGACCTGGAGGTGTTCAAACACGTATATGGGTGAATTTCAAATTGACCATGTTGCCATGTACCCCAATTATAAAGAGATTTTGAATGTTCAAGTCAGGAAAGGAGCTAAACATAGACACCGATCACTAATTGACTACACTTAAATTTAGCTTAAAACATCGAAAACTTATTCAAAAGAGACTGTTAATACCAAAGTTCGACCATACGAAAATAAAACCAGCCTTAACAGAAGAGCTTGATAAACAACCAGTACAGAACTGGCAAGAATTGAAATAAAAAATTATTAAAACAGCCTTAAAGTTGGTCCCCCGGAAAACATCCGTGGTGGAATGAAGTTTGCGAGAAAACAGTATTAAGCCGAAGTAAAGCATTCAAAGAGTGGAACAGTAAAAAAACAGCAATAAATTATAACTTCTTTTTGGATGTAAGAAAAGAAACATCGAAGCTAATTAGACAAACTAAAAGACAATATGAAAACAATCAACTTAATGAAATAGAAAAATATTTCCAAAAAAATAACACCCGAAATTTTTACAAAACATTTAAAACTAAATTAACAGGCTATAACCCCAAAGCCTTTGCTTCCAAATGGCAAACGGACAATTAGCTCTAAATAACCAAGACAATTGCAAATAACTTGCGAAATATTTTGAACAACTACTAAACTGTCCTGAACCCTTAAACAGATTACCAACACTAAACCCTGGACAAACAAACCCAGATTACCACCGAATGAAGATGAAATAATTAGTCAAATCAAGCGATTTAAATATAACAAAGCTTCTGGTGGAAGCTTCAGAAAGCTTCAGATGGAATCACTGCTAAACTAGTCCTGAACTATTGAAGATGCTCTAGACCATCCACTACATAAGAAAGGAGATAGAATGGATATAAACAACTACAGAGGAATATCTCTTCACCCACTGTGTTACAAGATTATATCTCAATGTCTACTAGACAGAGCACAGGGACAGTTAGAGCCTAAAATTGGGGTATATCAAGCAGGTTTTCGACCGGGCAGATCCTGCCCTGAATAGATCCTGAATCTAAAGTTGATCATAAGACATCAAAAACTGTACAATAAAAATCTCGTCTGTATATTTGTGGATTTCAAAAAAGCAAATGATTCTACTGATCGCGAATCTTTATTCCAAATCTTGAAAGAACAAGGACTAGATCTGAAAACGCTGGCAATTAATAAAGCCACACTAACACAAGGTTAGTGTCAAGGTCAAAAGTTAAATTCATGGGTGGCATCTCAGAGCCTCAGTCAGGAGATATACACCCCCGACCGTTGGGTTCCACAATCTCATATGGAGCGCACAACCTTCGTCTCCGCCATAATGAGCATTGGTTAGTTGCTTAACCGGGAGGAAGCCCACCCATCCTTTACATTGGAAAGCACATGTTTCGTTTATTGGTAGTTAAACTCATCAGGGTACTGACATGTGCTCTCTCACCAAGAATAGGGAGTCCTCCTCTCCACAATCAAACGACCCATATTTTCGCCGACTTGTCATCGGATGGCTTAAGAGAAATCCCGGGCAATCCAAAGGAAAAAGTAGATTAACGTGAAAAATCGGGAATTTATGAAATTAGTTGTCAAGATTGCAATCTAAGATTCATATTAGTATTATTAAATATGGGAGTAATGTGAAAAATCTTGTGTAGCCCAACATGTACTCGAGTATGCCTGTTATATGGATATTAATAATTTCAGACTTCTAATAATAGGACTTTGCAAGCGAATAAAAGCATTCAAATTCAAACCGGGATTAAGAACCTATTCTATTCAGACAAGTTTTTCAGTTAACGTAACGCTTAGTTGACTTCATGTTTCATGATTTTTATACGTTTTATTAGGTACGGTTGTCATACAAATAGAGCATAGTTTAGTTTTAGAATTACATTGAATCATCTCATGATGATGCTAACATGATTGGCAAAACGAAAATTTTGAAAAAAAAAACAATTCGTGCTTAGTTTAAAGCGTTTCAAACCGAAAGTACCAATGGAAGAACTGATTGAAATATTTTTGTTTGGCCTCACTAAAACTACTGAATTTTTAATGTACGTTTTTAAGTGCAAACTTTACATTTTATATTCCTGCATGTCTTCATAGCACACCCTGTATATAAATAGCCAAACAACTTTCAACCTTGCTATCAAAAATTTTGTTTTCACAGTGCTTACTTCTAATCAAACGCCAATAACAACTGCACGTTAATATTAGCGACATATATTCGCCAACTTGTTTTTATCAGCCGATGATTTATAACGCTACGATTTACCAACTTGGTAAACAACTAAAATATGGCGACACGACCACCAATAACGAAAACGAAAATGCAAACCGTGCATTTTTTGTAAGACTGCATGTTGATAGAGCGTATAGTTATGTGGTGCAAGAGCTGGAAAGTAGTTTAGAATGGATATACCGGCTTGAAAACGCTGATATCATCATCGCATATGCTTGGTGAATGCAAATATTCTGTCTTGTAATATGTTGTTTTTTTTCTTGGTAATATTAAGATGTCGTTTCATTGTAGTTGTTGCATTAAAGTAACAACAGGACAAATTAATTATTTCCTGAAGAATTTTTCAGTTTCATTTCAGGATATGACAACAGAAGATGGATAAGGGACTAACGAGACGTATTTTCGATCAGATAATGGAGAATTTACAGTAATACCATGTGTATTTTATACTGGTTTTACTTTAAAGATAGTTGATAATAATTAAATATTATTGTTAAAGAAACTTGAATAAGTTCTCACTGTTTTTTCGTGAAAATGAATGCTTTATTTAAAAAAAGAACATGTCACTAAAATCCATCCATTGAAATATGGTCCATCCCTGGCCTCTACTTTCTCCCATCTTTCGGGCACCATACGAATATCTTGTCGACTCATCTTTTGAGATTATCCACGAGTCGACCCCTTTTTGGCATCTTGATAAGTATTGAAGTGCTGCTCATGAGTCATGGCAGGCCCATGAGTCATCGATCGGAACAAGGGTTAATCGGAAGGAGCAATGTCCGGTGAATACGGCGGGTGGGGTTGGACTTTCCATTAGAGGGTTTCCAAATAGGTTTTAATCGGTTTTGCAACATGTGGCCGAGCGTTGTCATGCTGTAAAATTACTTTGTCATCTCTCTTCATATTGCGGCCGTTTTTCCTTCAATGCTCGACTCAAACGCATCAATTGTAATCGATAGTGATCTCCCGTGATGGTTTCGTTGGGTTTGAGAAGCTCACAATACACTACACCCAGCTGATCCCGCCAAATACAGAGCATGAGTTTGGAACTATGTTGATGATGATGCATGGCCGAGCTTACCCCACGATTTTCTACACTTTAGGTTCTCATAGTGTATCCACTTTTTATCGCCAGTCACCATACGATGCAAAAAAACCTTTCCTTTTCTGTCGTTGGAGCAGCTGTTCACACGTGAAAAAAAAGCCGATCGACGTCTCTCGGCAATTTCCAATTTCTTTGCTTTTGAATCATTTCTAATGCTTTTAAACGTTTGGGAACTGTTGTGTAATCAACTCTTAACGATTCTGCAAGTTCACTTTGCTTCTGACATCGGTCTTCATCGAGTAGTGCTTCCAATTCTTCGTCTTCAAACTTTTTCGGTGCGCCAGAGCGTTCTTTAGCTTCAACGTCAAAATCATTATTTTTAAAACATCTAAACCAATCTTTGCATGTTATTTCCAACAGAGCATGGTCGCCATAAATCTCCACAAGAATTCCATGTGCTTCAGCTGCAGATTTTTCTTGAAAAAAGTAATGCAGGAAAATTCCCCGCAAATACTCTGTTTTAGCATGAAATTCGACATGTTTAAGGCTATGAAAAATATGTTTTTTACACGTCGACGGAATAACATATACATTTCAAGTCTAATGGTGGAGCTTCACAATGAAATTGGCTGTAGTATTACCCAATGCAAGAAATCCAAGATAACACCATCTGTCGGGAAACAGCAAAAACTTATTTAAGTCCCTTATACACAGTTTGCCGGAAAAATAACGGAACTTTTTATAAGGATGGCTTCATAAGGATTTACAAAAAAAAAACAACAATTTTATTCTTAAAGCGTATACAATTACTAAACACTTAACCTTCTTCCTCTTTTCTTAACCTAACCTGCCAACCTGAACTGACGTTTGCTACAGGCGGGAAATACGAAATAACATTATAAACTCTTACAAAACATAAATTTTTGTCGTTTTTCGGAATCGCCGCAATGACCTTCTTTAAGGTTTATTGTGTAACACTGTCATAAAACGTTCCTTTAATGGCCAATTTGAGTTTCGGAACGGGAAATAGTTACATGGAGGTAAATCAGGCGAATACGGAGGATTTTGAAGCACACAGGCTTGTTTTTTTTGACAGTTATGAACTGTTAGACAAGCGAAATGATGATCCATCCATGACATTTTAAAAATAACTCTCCAGAATGACGTTCAGGTTTTGTAGATTTCAAATTCCTAACGGTGACCGCGGAGAAAAATTTTTCTGTCGTAAACTCGAAAATTTCGGGGGTTCTCGACATTTGCAGGTGTAGATTTTTTTTGGGTGGTCCTGGGGAAAATGTTAGCAGGGTGATCGGCATCACAGTTGATACATTTGACTGAATACGGGTTTACTACAGTCCTCGGATTTATGATCCAGGCACATTTGACACACTGGAATTTAGCAAAGCAGTTGATTGCGGGATGGCTGAATTGCAAGCAATTAAGGCATTGGACGAGAAAACGATGTAATTTTTGATGTTCCACTATGATACTTAAGGCACAAAGATGGGTTATTGAAGCAAGTTACTTAAGCACAAATATGGATGTTATAACGCCTTTAAATTACTTTTTTTTGGGGGTTATGTTAAATATTTGGTATATACCGATAAACCATCAACTATTGACGCCTTGGATGTCAACATAACTCGGACAATAGCGGACATAAGACCCCAATTGCTTGAAACAGTGGTCCTGAAATTGAATTGACAAAATGAGCTTTGTCAGAAGAAGCCAAGACATTTGTCCAAAATTATTTGAAAACATTAATGCCCTCGAATGTTATTTCACATAAAATAAATAGTTTTAAGCAATATGCCCTATAATCATTAGTCAAAAATCAAATCATCATATTAGTCAAAAATCAATATTAAGTTTTGACTAGGGATGTGACGGGATTCTTTATATCGACCGGGCCACTTCTCCAATTTCCACTTACCACAGTTTCTACAGCAGGGGCGGTTCGTGAGAGAGGGCATTGTGGCGCCGCCCCTCCAACATTTATCACAATAAACTTTTTTTTCAGAGCAAAACACCATATTTTATTTCCGCTCGGTTTCATTCCTTTAACTCATTTTAAGATATTAAAAATTAAAATCTCCAAATGTAGAAGACCCATCACACCAAATAATGCGGATAAAAATTCCATCCTCTCGCCACAATTTTTACATCGTTGGTCGGGCGTTTATCTCCAGCGACCGTACGCCACGTCATCTTTTCTCGCCGTTGGCGTTATATGTTTTGTTGGTTGCCCGAAATTCGGGGGTTGCTTTCTAAAACACGCGATTTGCGATTATTTCGTTAGCCTCGCGAATACTTGCTTTGATTTGGGATTTACTACGTGTGTACACACTGAGTAGTATTTTTTTAAATAACAATAATCAACTTTTAATTGCAAACATGATGGTGTTCTAAAACAGTTAATAATGACTAATTAAGTTTGGACGGCCAAGTTGAATTAAAAACTAAAGGTCGTCCCACATCCGTATTGAATTTTCGTCAGTTTCAAAAAAAATGTAAAAATGTGAAAGTTTTCCGACGATGGATAAAGAAAATTTGAAAACCGAATTGGAAATTATTTACTCAAGGCCCGAGATTTGTCAAAATGAAGAGAGTAAAGGCTGTTTAAAGACATTAAATTTTATTTTGAATGTGGGATTGGATGCAGCTATTAAAGAAATCACTAAGGCATTGAGAATACTAGTGACTATACCGATGACTATAGCCGAAGCCGAAAGATGCTTTTTGACCTTGAATTTGACTAAAACATATTTAAGGAATTGAATGGGGAAGAATTGAATAGAGTAAATGCTTTAGATATGTTAAATATTGACAGTGCTAAAAATTCCTTTTGAACAAAAACAGGGAATGAAATTTCACTTTAAAAACTAGCAAAAGGCGAGGTACTATTCACCGACAAAAATGTGTACAGTAACCCTTTTTGTCATAAAACTTTGATATTTTTTTTTCTTTTCTTTCTTCTCAGTTTTCAAACTTCTCATAAACTTTTTCGAATTTTCGCTATTGATTTGCAGTTACAATAAACTGTTTGATTGATTGGTTTACTCTTTGGGAAATGGTAAATACCTACTTATTCATTCCTTTATCCGCGCAACAAGCAACAACCCATGTTCCAATGTCCTTGTAAAAATACAACATTTTAATGATTCACCTACTGTATAGGGTTTCAATAGCTCGAAAAGTGAAAAGGAGAAAGGGGAAAGCAAAAAGAATTCTTCAACGGCACTATTTTCTTCTACGCCCTCCCATTTTATAAACCCACGAGCCGCCACTGTGCTACAATATGATCTAAACTACTAGATGAATCTTAAAAGCTCTAGATGACACATATTTTCTCATTGAACTAACAGGAAATAATAAAGTTAAAAAGTAAAAATATTTATAATTTATTATACATCGATAGTTTTATCCTATAATCAATATTTAAAAGCTTTAGATTAATTTGATATTTCCTGTTTTGTTTCGTACGTCCATTGTTCAAACAGTATTTCTCTTAGTTCGGTTTTTTATTGCACGTGATCTTGACATGTGATCGCTTGCAATTGGAATTACATTTTAAACTTTTTTAAATATATTTTGGGTTTTTATATTTACTTCATTGCCACTAATTTAGAAATACTTGTAGCTTATGCTGCAAAATATCTTGCAATATATATTCTTAGTTTTTTATATATATTTTAGGTTTTTATATATTCTTTACTACTGTTAATTTAAAAATAATTGTACTTAGTAATTGGTAAACCCATAAATAATATAATTTTTTGGATATTACACGTTAAAAATTTTATTTTATTTACGAGTTTATACAACATAATCCCCATCGTTACTGACAAGCTTCGAACCATTTCTCCGACAAAATTTCTATTTCCTTTTTGAAAAATAAGCCTGATTTTAAAGTAAAATATTCTTCAAGTTCAGTTTTGATAGCTGCGGCAATAGATTTTGTTCTTCTCGAAGACAATGTTCCATAGTATTGTCTGAATGATTGTGGCGTGTTCATATTTTTTTGTGGGGTTTTTCGCTACGATCTAAAACTTAAAAAATATCAAAAATATATGTTCTTATGTAAATAAAGAATCAATGGGTAAAAAACAAAAACAAAACTGAGAGAAATTTCTCAGTGATTCTTTTAACGTTTCCGGAGGTCTTCTCCTCCCGTTTTCAAAATGAATCTAAAAAATAAATTATATTAATTTCTATATCTACTGAAACGATAAGAAGTAAATATATTTTGTGTATATGTTAATTGTCAATGTAAGTATTATTAACATATACAATAAAGTGTCGAACCTGAATTTTTTTACCGCCTGGAATTTTTATTTCAAAAGCCTGAAAGTGAATTAAAATTAAGTTATTCAGAAAAATAAAGCCAAAAGTTTTGTAGAGTAAGAAAAGGACTTTAGAATGCATATATACACTTGGCCAAACAAATAAAAATGGAGGAAAAACAAACAAATTATAAAAACGGAACGTACAGAACAACTTATTTCAATAACTTTAATTTCACCAATCCATGCAAGAACTAAACTAGCTTTCTATCGGAGGCGATATTGGCGATCACTTTAATACTGCAGAAGTAATACTAAACTCGAAGAGATTTACCACTAAACACCACATCGTTTTTTTAAACTTCTCGACGCACGTTTCAATCTCCTGATGATGCAAACATGGTTAGCGAAACGTGCGTCGAGAAGTTTAAAAAAAGTGATTTGGTGTTTAGTGGTAAATCTCTTCGAGTTTAGTGTTTCACACCAAAGGTTCCAATAGAAGAATTGAACAAGTAATGCTCGTGGCTAGTGGGTTTTTAAAGAGTGGGAGAGTGTAGAAGAAAATAGGGCTGCTAAAATTTTTTTTTGCTTTTCTCTTCCTTCTTTTTACTTTTCCGGCTACTGAAACTCTATACAGGAGATGAACCAAGAAAACATTAAAATGTTATATTGTTACTACTTACAAGGACAATGGAGGATTCAAGGACATTGGAGAATGGGTTGTTGCTTGTTGCGCAGATAAAGAAATGAATAAGTAGGTATAAACTTACCCTACTTTCCATTCTTTTTAAACTTGACTCAGATTCAACATGGGCGTGGGACGACCCTTAGCTTTAATTCAACTTTCTCCTCCAATTTTAAATTAGTCATTATTAACTGTTTTAAATCACCTCTATGTTTGCAATTAAAAATTGATTATTTTTATTTTAAAAGTACTACTCAGTGTGTACACACGTAGCAAATCCCAAATCAAAACCAGTATTCGCGATGCGAATGAAATACGCGACGCGAGACATATCAAATGATCCGTACCCGTCAAATCAGCATTTAAAACTAATTACCGATATACTCGGTCGCAGGGAATCTACGTCCAAATCACGTGTTTTAGAAAGCAGTTAAACTCCTGAATTCTGACAACCAACAAAACATGTAACGCTGACGATGAGATAAGATGATGTGGCATACGGTCGCTAGAAGTAAACGTCCGATCAACGATATAAAAATTATGGCGAAAGGACGGAATTTTCATCAGCATTATTTGGTGTGATGGGTCGACAGACGTTCTTCCACATTTGGAGATTTTCATTTGTAAAAATATCCTAAAATGAGTTAAAGAAATGAAACTGAATGGAAATAAAATATGGTGTTCTGCTCTGAAAAATTGTTTACTATGATAAATGCTGGAGGGGCGGTGCCTTAACGCCCTCCCTCACGAGCTACCACTGCTTTCTATTAATAAAAAATACCTGTTTTTGCAAAGAGAAATGATAAAAGCATTGTATTGTTCCTGGTCGAGATAGCGACAAATGGCAATCATCGGAATGTCCAACGGTTGCACATCGGTTTAAAATATTCGAACCGCGATAAAAACTCGATTATAAACAAGCCAGTTAGGCATTCACCGTTTAAACAAAGAGCAAAACGTATTCGATTATTTTGATATATCAAAAGCTCCTACATGCTCTTTACATTTGCGATACTGTCATAAAACAGCTTTATAATACGTTTGCATTTTCTTCGTCTGCCGTTCGCTCCGCCGGTTCCGCAAACCTTATTCTGTCTCTCTCACCACCTTGCAGGCTAATATCTTTACTATACTTATATACGAATTATTGAATATTTATAAGAAATATATTAAGCATTCGCAGAAAGAGTCAGAAATGTGTCAGAAGTTTCAATTTCTCTACTGATAAAAGTTTCTCGATACCTTCTAAGGTGTTTGTTTTTACAAAATAAAATAATAAAATTGGGATTGGATTAACAACAGTATTAACTATCTATATATATATATATATATATATATATATATATATATATATATATATATATATATATATATATATATATATATATATACACAGGGTCGCTATTAAATATCTCGAGAACGCTTTGAGATTTCTTAATGAAATTTTGTCACTGTTAAAAAGCATTTTTTCTGAATTCAACGAGGTAAATAGTGTATGGCTTTTTTTAAAAATAGTTTTAAAAAAATTGCTAAAAGATGTTTACATTTCCCTTCCATGTTTATATAGAATTAATATGTATATAACTAACTCACTTTTTCATAGTTTCAAAAACGGTGAAAAGATTCAAGATACAGGCAGCATTAAAAGTCGTCCAAAATTAAGAAGACAAAAAACAAAGACTAATGACAATAATTCATTGAATGTTTTTGTTGATTAGTAGTAGAAAATGGTAAGGTTCGAAAAACCTGGGTTTTTGCCTATCTGACTCTTTTTACTACATTCAGCTCTCTTTTGAACCCTCCCTCTCAATTGTCACACGTTCACTGATTAGAGATGTCCGGATTGGATCTGATCCTACTCAGAGATTCGGATCTTTTAAAAGAGCCGAATGAACCGGTTTCTAAAATTACGATACACGGATCTCGGATCCCAGACGGCTCTCGGATCCCAGACGGTCCTCGGATCCCAGACGGCTCTCGGGTCCCAGACGGCTCCTGAATCTCAGACGGTCCTCAGATCCCAGACGGTTCTCGGTTCTGTTGGATCTTAGATAATGACAAGGATAGAAAGATTATGTTTTATAACGCAGAGAATATGGCTTGTATCTTGTGGTGTGCGTTGCCTGCGTCCGTCCGCACCTATGGCATAGAAAAAGATAGTAGTAGTCGGGTCGGACGGATCTCGGGTCTCGGGTCTTTTTTAGATCCGTTGATCTGTGAACCGTGATAGAAAAGATCCGTGGGGAAAGGATCCGTGGATCCGTAATGCAATATAAACCGTTTGAAGCCGCCGGACTGTAGCTTAAAATTTGCAATCTATTATTGTTTTATATACCTAAATATATAAATATATAGAATAATACACATAATAATTAAATATATTAATTTATTCTTAAACAATTACATTTATTTATTTATTTAGCGTATGGCTCACATGGATTTATGTATATAATATAGATTAAAATATATTACATAAATAGATTAAATTGTAAAACACAAAAAGTTATAAATTATAAAATAAACTATACAAATATATAAAATATGAAAAAAACATAAAGATACAAAATATATAAAATAAAGTTCAACATCAGGTAAGACACATCACAATAAGTACATCAAATTTTATTTGTTTTTTTATTAATTACATATTTACATGTAAAAATATGATTTAATTTATCGTTTTAGTTTTCAATCGACTTGTTTTTTATGTCACAATTTGACCAGTTTTACTGAAAATTCTTTCACATGGCACCGAAGTAGACATAAGACAGAGCCTTTTTTGAACAAATTCCTATAGTCTTGGATAAATATTTTTTCTTTGAAACCACCATATTAAGGGGTCCTCGTATCGATCGATTAAGGGCTCATTTAAATATTTTTCTATTTCATTAATAGTTGCTGGCGTAGGGTTTCTAGAACTTTTTACATTTATTACTTTGTTTTCAAAAATTTTCCATGTGAGAAAGTGAATTATTGCTTTTTGATGTCAATGATATACCGAAAACTTTTAATAATTCATACGAAAAATAATTCATAAACGAGCATACTACTGTCAATCGTAAAATATATGTTTATCTGTCTATGCAACTAAGTTATGCAACCAGTTATACGAGAAACGATTCAGTGGGATCCAAGAACCTGCTCAGGGATCCGGATCTTTGAGTTGATTCGGAACCGGTGATCAGACTCTCCAAAAAGATCCGTATTTCTCATCACTACTGATCACAAATCATTTCCCACCTCGGTGCTTTAATCTTGATCTGCCTCTCTTTCGATTTAGCTATGTGTGTTTATTGAAATATCCTCTTTCATATTCTGGTTTCTTGGATTATATTGACCTGTGCCAAACATGTCAATCTTTGACTTATTATTTGTATGACGATGTCTGCCCCTTCTACAAAACCTTCATTTAATCCTATAACCCACGTGAGTAGTGATTTATTTAAACGTGAGTGATTTATTTAAACTTAATTATTCAATTATACAAATTAATTAATGACAAGAACTTCATCTTCAAGTGTTACATAAATAAAACTTGTGGACAACGCTAATTTTATTATATACTATTGAACAAAAACACACAACTGCCATTATACACAGAAGAATAGAACGAAAAGTTGCATACTTTTTATATAGATGGGGGTGTGATCTAAAGGACGACTATATTTTCGAACAGGAGCACATTAAATTCAGTTTTGTTTTGACACTCGTTAAAGACAGATAAGTACAATATGTTTTTGCTATCATGGAAAAAACGGCCAATTCCGTATGTTGATTAAACACTACTTTTTGCGTGGAAAACAATTGTGCAAAACAAAAAGTTCAAACACTATTATGATGACTCTGTTTCTTTATATTTTAAGGCACTTAAACAGTTAACTGAATTTCGATGTGATCGAACCAACAGCTTCGGGCTCAGAACGCCTCGTTGACGGATTAAAATTAGTTGAAATAAAGTTTTTATTTAACACTGAAAATTTAAAAATCAAAATTATCAAACAATTACAATATAGATATTTATATGTCAAACAATCTCCATTTCTAATCGCAATTCTTTTTCAGATTTTATATAAACTTTGAATTGATAAGAAATCGACACAAAAAATTAAAATTTGTCGATTTTTCGTCCTATTTGCTCGAAAGCCAAAAAATACGTCATTGATGCTCCAGAAACAGACAGTAATAGTGACCGTCTAATGGTACAAAATCCACCCGCATTGTATTGGTGTATGTCCTTTAAAGTATCCATTTTATTTGCTAAACATCGCATCCACTGGCAAATATCGGGAATATCCTCGTAAAAGTCAGCAGTTTTTCGACATTTTGAAACAATCTGTTCGGATTCGTGTTTCACAGCGTCACAAGCAAATATGAAAGATATTGGAATGAACTAGAAAAGGATAATTATATATTTTTTATATTAAATTGAATTCCATTTAAATTAACTCACCGAGTAAATAGTTGTGAACATTGCATCTGTGATTTTGAAATCTGGATTGTGAAAGAGATAGATAAAGTTGAGCAATCCACAAAAGAATGATGATAACAAATTAAACAACATCTGAATCCCAAATATTGACGAAAAATGCCTGGTTATTTTATACATCTTATAAAATAGCTCATCTACTACATTCAAAATGATAATGGCGTTCTCCTTGTCTAAGGTTTTGTCCTGCAGTTTACTTAATATATCATTTATGTGCCTATACTGATTTGTGGTTATTATTAAAGTTATATTCATGATTACTGTTACAAAGGATATGAAGAAAAACATAAAGAAATCTTGTTCCAACCAGACTAACAGAATCAATAAATCGTGTATATTTTTTCGTTCAAGAGTAGTGAGTATCCATGGTAAATAAACCACCAACGTGAAAAATACAAAACTAACAATGTAGATTATCAAAAAATAAATCGATTTCATTTCTGTGGGTGTTGAATTAGTGTGCATGTCGATATGTTTCTCAATTAAGTACAAATCCTGAAAGCTTTTTTCCCATTTCAGTTTATTAAAATGAGCATTGTACAAACAATAAATGACCGTTGCATGGACAGTAGACGTTCCAAATACGTCTAAAAGATAAAACAATTTTTGTTTACCGAAATATTTTTCAAATCGACTTTTTCTTTCATTTAATATTAGAAATGTTTCCATTATCATCACAGTCATAATAGGAATAATCTTCAATTTTGAATACACTGTTTGTACTAGGCATTTCCTCTTAAAATTGTATGGTGGTGCTAAACCAAAAACACTACCAAAAGTGATCAAAGAAGAGAGCGAGAGCAAGCGAACGGTGTTAAACATTGTCACACACTGGCATCACTCGGAACAATCCAATTAATTAGGAAAAACAACTACTGCTTTTCTTATTAAATATTCAATTATCGAAAATGAATAAATGACAAAAACTTCGTGTTCAATTGTTATATAAATAAACCCTGTAAACAACGCTAAGTTTATAGTATACTAGGGGAAATACATATAACGGCCATTATACATAGGAAAATAGAGCGAAAAGTTACATATTTTCTTTATATAGATGGCGGTAATCGCAGGAACGACTGTATTTTTAAAAAGTAGCATTTTTTTCTAGAAACTTTCCATACATTTTCATACTTTCCATACAAACCATCATGCAAAACAAAAAGTTCAAAAACTATTATGAGGACTGTTTCTTTATATTTCACGACTCTAAAATAGTTAACTGAATTTCGATGTGATCGAACCAGTAGCTTCGGGCTCAGGACGCCCCGTTGGATGATTAAAACTAGTTGAAATAAAGTTTTCATTTAACACAAAAAGTTTAAAAATCAAAATTATCAAACAGTAACCAAATGGATATGTCAATAAATCTCTAATTCCAATCGCATTTCTTTTTTAGATTTTATTTAAACTTTGAGCAAATACGAAATCGACAAAAAAGTTAATATTTGTCGATTTTTCGTCCTATTTGCTCGAAAGCCAAAAAATATGTCATTGAAGCTCCAGAAACAGTCAGTAATAACGACCGTCTAATGGTACAAAATCCACCCGCATTGTAGTGCTGTATGTCCTTCAAAGCATCCATTTTATTTGCCAAACTTCGCATGCACTGACAAATATCGGGAATATCTTCGTAAAAGTCAGCAATTTTTCGACATTTTGATATAACCTGTTCACCTTCCTGTTTTACACCGTCACAAGCAAATATGAAAGATATTGGTATGAACTAAAAAATAATAACTGTATTTCTATATATTGAAATTAATTACATTTGAATTAACTCACCGAGTAAACAGTTGTGAGTATGGCATCTATGATTTTGAAATCCGGGTTGTGAAACAGATAAATAAAGTTGAGTAATCCACAAAAGAATGATGATAACAAATTAAACAACATCTGAATCCCAAATATTGACGTAAAATCCACTGATACTCTGTACATCTTATAAAATAGCTCATCTACTTCATTCAAAATGTTAATGGTCTTCTCTTTGTCTACAGTTTTGTCCTGCAGTTTGCTTAATATACCATTTATGTGTCTATACTGATTTATGGTTATTATTAAAGTTACATTCATAATTACTGTTATGAAAGAAATATAGAAAAACATAAAGAAATCTTGTTCAAACCAGCATAAGAGAATCAACAAGTTGTCTATATTTTTTCGTTCAAGAGTAGTGAGTATCCATGGTAAATAAACTACCAACGTAAAAGATACAAAACTAACAATGTAAATTATCAAAAAATATATAGATTTCATTGCTGTGGGTGTTGAATTAGTGTGCATGTCGACATGTTTCTCAATTAAGGACAAATCCTGAAGGAATTTTTCCCATTTCAGTTTATTAAAATGAGTATTGTACAAACAATATATGACCGTGGCATGGACAGTAGTCGTTCCAATTACGTCTAAAAGATAAAACAATTTTTGTGTACCGTAATATTTTTCTAATCGGTGTTTTCGTTCATTTAAAATTATAAATGTTTCAATTATCATCGCAGCTATAAAAAAAAATATCTTGAATTTTGAAATCACTGTTTGTACTAGGCATTTCCTTTTAAAATTGTACGGTGGCGTCAAGCCAAAAACACTACCAAAAGTAATCAAGGAAGTGAGCGAGAGCAAACGAGCAGTGTTGAACATTTTTTTCAAACTATTCACTCGGAATGTACATACAATCAATTTAATTTGAAAAAACGACTACTGTTTTTCTTATTAAATATTTACTATCTATTTTATTGTTTCCGCATTAAAAAGGAAATTAAAGAAATGAATTAATGACGAGAAATTCGTGTTCAATGGTGGCATAAATAAAAAGTCAAATTTATTGTGTACTGGAGAACAAAAAAATGTTATTCAGTAAGTATACGAGGCCAGAGCGAAAAGTCACATACTTTTTTTTATAGATGGTGGTGTGATTGCAGAGAATATTGTATTTCTGAAAAGTTGCTTCGAAAAATTGAAGAAATATTTTATGAAATGGACCAATTCTCCTGACAGCTCCATGACTCCATGACAACGCTCGGCCACACGTATCAATGATCACGCGACAAAAGTTGCATTAGTTGAGCTACGAAACTCTCGACCGTCTGCCTTACTCGCCCATCGACTACCACTTTTTCAAGCATCTCGACAACTTCCTGCGCGAGAAAAGTTTTGTAACGATGCAAAAACTGGCTTCAATGACTTCGTCGTCTTCAGAACTCCGGAATATTACGCCACCAGTATAAATAAACTTGTTTCTTGTTGGCAAAGTGTGCTTATTGTAATAGTTTATATTTCCACAATAACTTTCTTATCAACCTAATAATAAAACCAACGATAGAACAGGGTCCGTCGCTCCAAGTATTACCAACTTCACGCTGCTATAGCTGCCGAATAGCTGCTCTCAGCGCTCTCCAAATTTAATAGACTTTAATTTATAATATTGTTTATAAGTGTGCTAAAGTATATCGTTCTACGTCGTAATTGAAAGGAAATGTTCGTAATGGAATTCAAACGTAATGATCATCATATGATGCTTTTTATTTGACAGGAAAATTGTAACCTGCTATTGTTCGTTAGCTACAGCATTTACGTATTAATAAAATGTTTGTGTATCCAACCATTAAACCTTACAATGATACTGGTAGCATCGCCAAACGCCATGGAGGTGGTCATAAAAAATCCTCAACATTACCAAAAATAGTTCGAAAGGTAAGGGCACGAATGCAGCAAAACGCAACGTCATAATGCAGCAAAATTGGCTAAACAGCGAAACGTATCTGACTCAAGCGTACACCGCATACTGAAATATGAACTTACGTTGAAGCCTTACAAGATACAAAAAGTACAAGATTTAATATCGGCACAAAAGGTAACAAGACTTTAACTATTAAAGGCACTGAAAAACATGCAGTGGCAATCTCAAAAAGTTGGTGTTTTCTGATGTGAAAATTTTCACCGTTCAGCAATGCGTAAACAAAGAAAACGATCTTGTGTGGTTGAAGAGCAAGTCCAGGGACAATTTGGACAACCGAGTTGCCATGCATAAACAAACGCCTGCTTCTATGATGGTTTGGGCTGCTGTAACTGCAAATGGTAGCTTTCTGCTCCTTTTCAACGATCAGGGCGTTAAGGTGAACCAGCAAGGGTACCAACAAAAGGTGTTAAACGACGCGTTGATCCCTTGGACATACAAACAATTTGGTTCCAATCGTTGGACTTTTCTACAAGTCTCGGCAGCATCCTATAAAACAATTTTGACACAGTTTTTACAAAATCACGTTCCACCGTTTATTTCTTCGTAATAAAGGCCTTTATACTCACCAGACTTTAATCCAATGGACTTCTCTATACGGTCCATTTTAGAGGATAGTTTTTATGAAATTTAATGTATTTTCAACATTGTTTAAAAATATTAAATAAAAATATTCATAATTGACAAAACTACAGCAGTTTTAATTTATTACATTTCGAGTGACAGACCCTGTATATAGTAGTGAACATGGACATTAGCCGAAAATATAACACATGAGACACATATACACATAACAGACTCACGAAAGTAATGTACGAAACGAAAGCAGCTGGTAAAAATTAGGGAGGAAGGCTAAGAAAAACGTGAATTGAAGAGATTGAAGAAAGAGCAAAAACTAGAGGAATAGAAGGGGAATGTATATGACATAGAATAGGAAGGAATGGAAAAAGAAATATCTGGCAGAACAATCAGTTTAAATACGAGGATCGTTAAATAAGTCTATAGAAAATCCAAGAGATGGTGCTCGTAGCATCGGAAATGGTTTGTTTTTAGTAAGTATCATTATTCACCAGATAGCTGTCAAAATGTCAATTATATTCATTAAATGGTTTCATTTTTATTGCCTATTGAAGCAAAAAACTTTTGTTTATTTAGAAAAATCCAACTGAGTTGGATGAAGTTCATGGGACGTCTGCTCGTGTGTTTGCAACTGTTTATAATTGGGTACATGAGTTTAAACGCCGTACGGCCGTACATTCACAGAAGATGAACATTGTTCGGGACGTCCAGTGAAAGTAACTACTCCCGAAATGATTGACAAAGGTTTTTAGTGGTCGACGAATTACAGTGTGTTTAGTGGTCGACGAAATAGTTGAGGCAACAGGCTTATCGCAAGGTACAGTGTTTTTAATTTTGCATGAAAAATTGAGTGTGAAAGAAATATCGGCAAGATGGGTGCCGCGTTTACTCTCAGTGGAGAATAAACCCAATCGCGTCAGAGTCGACCTGGCCTGAGATACATAACTGTGGATGAAACATGGATACACCACTACACTCCAGAGACAAAGGAACAATCAAAACAGTGGGTTTTTGAAGGCGAACGAGCTACAAAGAAGACGACGACGGTGAAATCGGCCGTCAAGGTTATGGCCACAGTTTTTGCGATGCACGCGGAATCATCTACACCGATTACTTGAAAAAAAGAAAAACAATAACTGGAGAGTATTATGCGTCGATATTACACCGGTTGAGCGAACAAATCAAGAAAAATCGTCCTTATTTTAAAAAGAAAAAATCCGCTTCCATCAAAACAATACAGGGGTACACACGGGTACAGTTTCAACGGCCAAAATCTTGGAATGAAAGTTCGAATTATTACAACATCCACCATATTCACTGGATTTGGCCCCCAGAGACTTTTTTTATTTCCGAACTTAAAAAAATGACTCAGGGGACAACCGTTCACATCGAACGAGGAGGTCATCATCCAAACAGATGCCTATTTTATGGACTTATTGAACAACCCTCGTATAAAGCCTTTTACTAGAAGGTAGATAGGGAGTGGAATAAATAAAAAATAAAATGAAAATACATTTTGTTGCACAAACGTAAACAAATACTAATAATAGGCAAAGTTAGAACTCTATAGTTTATTGAAACAAACGCATATGTTACAACAATTTCACATGTTCAAATGTGTTATTAATCATTTTCGAAAAAATTGTTCAGCAGCCAGAAAATGTATCATGATTGCACTTAACATAGACAAAAACAGTGATCTCCTAATAACTAAAAATCCACCTGCATTAAAACAATGTCTGAGTGATTCCATCTTGTACAGCAAGTTTTGTATTTCCATATAAATAACTGGATATTTTTTATATAATTTTCCCACGTTTCGACATTTTACGAGAACTTGCTCCATTTCTTGCTTAACGGCATCGCAAGAGAAAATGAAAATTATCGGAACTGTCTAAAAATTATTGAAATTTTAATGCATTTTAAATAAATTGGGCTCGTTTGTCTGGAAAGTACTTTCAATTTTCACAAATAGATAGAGTTTTAGATAGTTTCCTTCTCTCGAAAATGAAAAATACAACTTCACATACTGACGAAACTTCGTGTGATGTGCATGGTGATGATGCATTAAGAGAATACAGCTGCACAGCGAAACAAGCCGTACGTACATTCTAAATTTGGATCGAGGCTTGATTACTACCTTCAAGTTCACAAATCCAGCAAATATGAGAGATGTTCGAATACCACGATTCTGTTTTAGGCAAAAAATTGTTTACAATAAACCTTTTGCGTGCCATTGCAATGTCTTGAAACACAGACCATGTCCCTTGCTCATAGTGTTCACTTTGAACTAGAACAATATTGGCCCAAGGCGTACACTTATAGGGTATGCTTATATTCCTGACATGAACCTGTTATTAATGGACATTATGACCGATGTACAAAGCCGAAGGGAACCTTTAAACGATATAATTTTCAAAACATAATGCCACTATTTGTTCACTGCGCTAGTGTAGCAAAGAGATTTTTCAACGTATAGAATAGTCACTAAATATGAAAAATGTCTTTATTTCTGTATTAGTATATTTAATGATGATAGCTCAGTAATTTTTTGCAGGAAATCCGGTCAAACGGGAAAACGGGAAAACGATCCTTATTTGATACCCAGAATGTTCAACAGAGCCAAATCAAATTTCACAGTCTAAATTTAATAATTTAGTTCGACATTTAAAACTGTCCAAATCATATTCAGAACTTCTGTCATCCAGATTAAAAGGATGGCATCTCCTTAGAGATAATGTAAACGTTACTTCCACCAAGACATTTCTGATAAAAGTTATATCAAGGTAAATGGAGCCCCCGTTTAATTGTTTATTATTATTGGATATTAATAAGAGAATCCCCAGAAACAAAATACTATCGTAAAAGATCAACAACATTTTAAGATAAGATTATAATTAATAATAATACATATATCGTTATGATTTGTTACAACAAACAACAATAATTTATAGCAAAAAATTAGGTGTGATAGAAAAAATCAGAGGTTACTTCTCATAAGTACAAGGTGTGGCTATTAAATAACGAGACTGACACTGCTATAGAAGAAGTACGCATGCGCCAAACGCCAGCGACCAACAGCTGTTTAGCCTGAAGTCTTCTTCTACAAAAAATAAAGTAATTTTTATTTACCAGTGCAAACAAAACAACTTGGAACAAAAGTCATGAGCCAGCTGAAACGTCATCGATTGCTATATTTCATCACAACAATGTCCAATCACTTACATTTTTAATAGTATTACCAAAATCACCACATAGTCCAGACATTGCACCATCAAGACATTCATTTAAAGTCCAGAGCAAAAAGATATTCCACCTTGGATTTTTTCAAGTAATTTAAATTTTAACCGTACTTTTGGTTTTCTTTTTTACATAAATTTGGTGAATCAAAATGAAAGATGATGAAAAAAAAATTAAGAAGAAATTAAGATTTTATATTGTAGATTAGACAAAAAGATAATCCATATAACATGAACTTGACTAATATTACAAGTTTATTAAAAGTTACAATAATTAGAGAAACCCTTACCTTGGTATCCGATGTAGTCTCCCCGTTTCTCTAATGCCAGAACAAAAAGATTTGGAAGAAAATCATAAAGACGATGGATTGACATTTGAAGAAATTTACCCCATCCTGAATTGCTCGTTTCAACTCATCAATGGTTTAAAACTACTGGTAACCATTGTATATAACTCTGGGCGGATGACCCCAAATATTTTTAATTACGTTACAATCTGGGGACCTCCCGGACCGATCTAAACACTACACACTGACGTAGTATCATATTGGAAAACAAAATTTTCTTTTGATATTTCTATTTGGACTAATATATTTGGTATTTCTATTTGCCGACCATAAACGAACACGATTTCGATGTTTTTGTCAAGGCCCATGCCTCTCATATCATCACACTTCCTCCAACAACTTGTAAAGTACTTCCCAATAGGGACCATAGGATTTTGACAGCTAATGGCGGCCATTTTTAATATCCAATTCTTGACATTTGCTGTCAATTGTTTTCAGTAAGATTTGCCATTTCACCATGAACAAGTTTTCATTGCCACAACGTTTAGAATTAGTCCAAACATGTTATTAAAATTCGAGACGCTTTGTTGCTACTCAAAGAGCATTTTGTTCAAAACACGGTTGTCATTCTGCTTCTTCTTATAGTGACGGCTCGTGGGTTTTTAAAATGGGAGGACGTAGAAGAAAATAGTGTTGCTGATTTTTTTTTGTTTTCCTCCTTTTAACTTTTCGTGCTATTGAAACCCTATACAAGAGATGAACCAGAAAAACATTAACATTATACAATTTTGTATTGTTACTACTTACAAGGACATTGGAGGATGGGTTGTTACTTGTTACGCAGATAAAGGAATGAATAAATTGATACTTACTATTTCCCGAAGAGTAAACCATTCAAACAGTTTATTTTAACTGCAAATCATAACTGTAAAACTGCACACGAGTAGCAAATCCCAAATCAACACAATTATTCACGAGGCGAACGAAATACGCGACGAGAGAGATATTAAACACCCCGTACCCGTTGCAGATACGCAGATACGTATACATATCTACAGATTGCAGATACGCTCGGGCGCAGGGAATCTACTTCCAAATCGCATGTTTTAGAAAGCAGTTAAACCCTCGAATTCTGGCAACCAACAAAACATGTAACGCAAACGATGACGTGGCGTACGGTCGCTGAATGTAAACGTCCGACCAATGATGTAAAAATAGTGGCGAGAGGATGAACTTTTTATCCGCATTATTTGGTGTGATGGGTCGACAGGCGTTCTTCTACATTTGGAGATGTTAATTTTTAATAATATCTTAAAATGAGTTAAAGGAAAGAACTGAACCGAAATAAAATATAGTGTTTTGCTCTAAAAAAATGTTTTCTGTAATAAATGCTGGAGGGGCGGCGCCTCAACGCTCTCCCTCACGAACCGCCACTACCTTCTTATCAAGCCATCCGCCGTATAGTTGATTAGTTTGAACGTGAGTTTAGTGTTCATGACCAAAAGCCCGTAGTGAAGAAGATACCGCGCCTAATCGTAAAAGTGTTGCCGAGAATGATAATGTGGACGTTCTCAGGAGTTGGGCTTATTCAGGATGACCACATGGCATATTTTGCGTTTGGTTTTCGGTTTACACCATTCAGGATTATATTGTCACAAGAACTTAAACCAACTGACCATCGATTACGTCGGGAGTTCGTAAATTGGACGTTGGAACGATCCAGATTTTCATCGCAAAATCATCTTATCCGATGAGGCTCATTTTTGGTTCAACGACTACGTCAATAAGCAAAATTGTCATTGTTGGTGTTAGTCAAACGCACAAGTGATTCATTAGGTCCCATTACATTTCGAAAGACTCACTTGAATTGCCCTTGCAACTGACCACCAAGATATTGTGATTTAACACCTATAGACTATTTTCTTTGGGGCTATGTTAGATCACCGATTTACATCAACAAACCCAAGAGTTTTAATTAACTTGAAGCCAATATTCGAGCAACCATAGTCGCCATACCTCACGGATCGGATCAACCAGTGCCAGAAAAATCGAGGTAGTGACGAACGATATTTTGATTAAATCATAAATGGCATAAAATATACCATCCAATAAAAACAATGAGCGCCATTTTCGGCCGAATTTCCTGTGTTTTATTTTAAATTCAAATCCTATCTTATTATTGGGAAATCTTCGAAAATGCCTTTTCTTCTTTCCGGAGATTCCCCATCAGGTCCATCTAAATTAAACTTTCTTCATAGGTAAATAGCAGTTTCTTACATTCCTCTTTCCACTCGATGTGATCACGAGCAAACTTCTTCAGTGTTTCATTATACGCAGTACTAAGGGATACTGTATTTATTATCTTTCCTTCTAAACGTTAGGAGCAAGTTTTAAGATTCGTTTTAACGCCAGCTCTTTGAGATATTTAACTAGCTGTTAATGTAGAGTTGAAACTCATCCTGTATATTGCTTTTCGTTAAAAAAAGACAGTAAATGTTTCGCAGTAGCTTTACGGACTTTTTAGTAAATTCGAAATCACGCTTCCACTACTGACCATTTCATTCGTTGAATAATATTTTGCTCAATATGTCATCGATGTCGCACCTCCACTTTTTTAATAGTTTAGTGTTAGTGTGTTTACTAATTTGCTTTTATATTTAAACAAATATCAAGTGTAAACTCAAAGAATTTTACCACTAAACACCAATTTTTTTTTAACTTCTCGAAGCGCATTTCGACAACCATGTTAGCATCATCAGGATACGAGTCGACAAGCTATCTTTTGCTCTCTTCTAAAAAATAATATTTTTTAATCCTTCTTAGAATTTCTATTTCTTCGTCTTCAAACGAATTAAATACTTTCATACTTTAGGAAGCCGAATTGTTTATTTAAAAAAGAAAAGCAAGAGTAAGTAAATTTTAGTAATTTGAAAAACTTGGGTGGACTATCATTTTGTCCCGGACCTTGTATCTTTTATTTCAAAATATATTGTCAGATAATGCGTTTATTTTTGATGTTTTTTTTCAAAAAAAGACAATGACGTTCTTCAAATGAATTCATGGAAATATTGAAAATTCACAGAAATCCCAAAGTACTTACCTGACAATAGCATAGATTTAAACTTACGCAATATATGATGGTGTATACCATATCCATAATTTTAAAGCCAGAATTATGAAACATATAAATTAAACCCAGTAATCCAGTAAAAAATATTGATATTAAGGATAACAACATGTGGATGCCGAAAACTGATTGAAATTCACAACATATAACGTACATTCTATAATATAATTCATCTACAATCTTCAAATAGTTTGTTACTTTCCCATGTTCTAATGTTTGTGTTTCCAATTTAGTTAATATTCTGTTTAGATCCTTATATTTGCTTTTAATTAACGCCAAAGTAACAACAACTATAAAAGTAATGACGAATGTATAAAAGCATACTAGAAAATCTTGTTCAAACCACAATAAAATAATAATCCAAACTGCGTTATTTTTCTCGTGAAAAGCAAAAATTATCCAGGATGTATATATGATAATAATTAATACAATAAAACACAGAATAAAACCAGTGATATAGTATTTGAAATTTCTTTTGATAGTGGTATTCTTCATGTGAGTTTCAATTTCTCCTTCGAACACTGCAATATCTTGAAAAAAGTTTACCCATTTTTGCTTTTGAAAATAAGCATTAAACATTGAATATAGAATTAAGGCATGACCGGATATAGTCCCAATAATATCCAGTAGAAAATATATTTTTGGTTTCTTAAAGGAAGTTCCAAAGTAGGTATTTCTTCCTTTGGCTACTATTACAGTTGTCATTGTCATCAAAACCAGTAGAGTAATCATTTTATATTTAAAATACACTATGTGAACTAGAGAGTGTTTCCGAAAATCGTACGGTGGCGATAAGCCTAAAACACAACCAAGGGTTATAAAAGAAGAGAGAGAACTCGACTGAACGTTATCAAACATCGTTATTAAAATACTAGAGTACATATCGCTATGATGTATATAAGTAATTATAGCAATAATTTATTACGGTTGCAATTAATTATTTATATTGTTTATTGTCGAAAAGAGCATCTAGAAATACAAATAATTGATCATTTTAAGTAATTTAATCCTTGTATTAATTATATTAATGAAGAAAAAACTCCCAGAAGGGGTTTCCACCCATATCTAAGTATAACATAATTATCCATAAGTAATTCTGTTTACTGTCTCTGCACAAAATTTTATTTCATCTAACAGTTAATACAGTTTTAATCTACAATATAATCTCTATAGTTACTGACAATCTTCGTTCATCTCTCTGACAAACTTTCTTTTCCCTTTTTGTAATTTGAGTATGATTTTAACGCAAAATATTTTTAGTGTAGTTTTGTAGTTTTGATAGTTCAGTAGAATGTTTTTCTACGAAAAAAATGTTACATAGATCTGAAAAGGTGATACTTTAACGGTACAGTATCAGGAAGATACGGTGGGTAAGAAAGTACTTCCTAGCTACCAAACCTAACTTTGGTTAATGGGTTTAGGATCTCGAATAATGAACAAGTCCTGCAAAATTCCTCCATACTGAAAGTGACACAATTTTAGGGCGAAGACCTGGTTTTCGTGAGCAAAGGTTTTTCTTATGCGGACTGCTGTATAGAATCCACGTTTCATCACCCTTAGTAATTTAATGAAGAAAATGATCTTTGCCTAACCCGGACGAAAGTGCATTGCAGATTGTTACACATTAAATTTTGTTTTCAACTGAAAACTGATAAGGCATCTATGTTCTTTCTGTTTTTCCAGCACATTTTGCGTAAAATGAAGTGTTGCCCCATCCTGTTGGAAGTATAACAGCCTCCTTCCTGCTAACGGTAGTTCAATAATAAACAACTCGAAAATGTTCTTCTAGAAATTCTTTTCTTCAATCGCAAAATTCCAATCTTCTATCACAATCATCATCACGTACGCTTCTCATTCTGTATGGATGATAATTGTTCCTCCTCTTAGGCAATTTTGTGCTCTAACTTGTGAGAATTTTCCACATTACAAGGAAGAATATTTTCTCAGTAACAATACTGAGGATCCTTGGGCACACACTACCAGTTGTTTTTAATTTTATTTAAGTTATTTCTTAAAAACTCCGGATTTGGAAGAGACTTATCGGGATGTCTTGCGTGAAATTCAGCACGCATCGCGTAGACTTACGCCATCAACATGAAGAAAAGTTGATTCAACTTTCTCTTTTTGATTAAATAACTCATTCATCTTAGCAACTGAATTAAAATATTATTTTTGTACACATTCAAAATACAATAGCTTTCAAATAACACAATGACAGCACAATAATGATGACTCTTTTCAAACAACACAATTTTTGTTTAATTTCCAAAGCATATTATTGCTTTGTTAACTTCTTTTAGTTCCTGCCGACTGCAGATTATTTTAGTTGTTAGGAGATGGAGAGCACTGAAAGAGACTAACATTCGGAGATACCTGGAATAATTAATTGGATGAATGAATGAATGAATAATTCGGATGATGATGATGATGGAGGTTGCCTTCCAACTGCTCTAGAGCCCAATTCGTGTATCTTTGCATGGTGAATTGACACAATATACTGAACAGGGCAGTCTATAAGTGACATTTACATATCATACAGTATTGCCGCTGTTACGTTTCTAAGTTCTGACACTCTTATAGGAATGTTTTTATAAAATAAAATAATTATAATAATGATATTTAAAACTAACTGATAGACGTTTTAAATAAAACACAGATAAATATATGTTTTAATGTAGATTTTCTAACACCTTTTTTTTTTAAGCACCAGTGTAAAAAATAAACACCAGATAAATATTCCTAATTAAACTTATTTATCTAGTCTACAAAATATTTTTTTGTTTTTAGCCATAATTGTTGAAATGCAAGAAAATAAGTTAACATGGTTCCTGCCATGGAAAAAATCAGCGATCGTTTAATCGTGAAAAAACCATTTGCGCTAAACCTGTTATCCAAGGATCTCATTTTGAAGATCAAACATTGTATCTCCTGATACACTTTTACGTTATCTTGGTACTTATCGGCGATTTTTTGACATTTCAATATCACCAAATCTGCTTCCTTTCTTGCAGCATCGCAGGAAAAAATAAACATCAATGGAAGGATCTGCAATATAAAATATTTAAAAAATGCATTTACCACAACACCATATCAATTCTTCCATTGGAACCTTCGGTGTAAGTTCCTAAACTCGAATAAATTTGTCACTAAACACCAAACCCCAGTTATTAACATATCGCCGGGCGTTTCGTAAACCATGTTAGCATCATCAGGAATTGATTCAATCTGTATCACATCAGCAAGTGAAATTTGCGTTTTAAACATAACTAGAATGAGACATTTTCAAGACGAAAAAGAAATTGTTTACACCAAAATTAAATGTAAAAACAGGGTAAAAGCTCGATAAACTAGCTTAGGCTATATCGTAATTGGATAGAATGATTATTTTGATGTTTTACCAAAAAACTAAACTATAAATTCCTATGTAACATCAGCAGCTGAAAGACACTTAGCATCAGAAGTGTTTATTATTGATGAAACATATCTATGTTGTGTTTTATCACGTCATAGTCATTCATATACGTCTATGTAAACTCGCCAGAAATTATTAGAATTTGGTTGGGAGCTATAGGGTGATATACTCGATATAATCCAAACGTTACAATATCAAGCTTTAATTTTTTTAATATTTCATGTCTTTGGTCGGCCTTTACAACACTCTCGCGAGATATGTATGTGCCTTCGGAGAAGTCTAAAGAAGGTTCCACTAACTCATTAAAAAAAGCCACTCAAAAAATCAGACGGGAAAAACCCCATTGGAATGTATACGCATTCTGACGAATGTAAACAGACCTTAGATAGAAACTAGAACCTTCGCTTGACGATGCATCAACATATATGAATCATTTAACCCGAAACTGGTTGTAGGATAACGTAGACATATTTTTATTTAATCGGTTCTGACCTTCTAAGTGTCCAGTCCAGTCTAATAATCCACCGTATGAACGACTCATGAGAAAAAAGATAAACTGAAATGTGAAATCTATCGCGGCTTATAATTGCTTTTCACAACTTGTAAAAGACACAGAATATAGTACCATGTAAGTCTATAAGTAAATATCGAAGTAGGAACGGACAAATATCAAGCAGGGTTTAGAAAGATACACCCAACAATATATCAGAATTAGAACAAAATTTAATTATGCTTTATTATAGATGTTTACAAACTTTAGTACAACCACGTTTAAAGAGCAGTAATATATTAGGGTAATTGAAAAGTTCACCGAGCGACATCTATAGGTCGGTAAAAGAACCATAATCTACTACACTTTGAAGTTTTATCCTTCAAATTGACATACTTCGATCTGTCAATTCATTCGTACTGATCAAAAACGACCTCGAATAAATTTTGCTTACCAACATTTGTATCTATTCGAAAGAATAAAATAAATTGGATAAGATTTGGATTAATTACCATGATTCTGAACTGCAACAACGAACCGCAAAGTGAACTAAGCCCCGTTGTTCAGCTCCGAAGCAGCCAAAGTGCTCAAAATCGGCCAAAAAGGTTATGGCGTCAATTTTTGGGATGGAAAAGGGCATTTTGTTAATTCATTACCTTCAAACCGTTAAAACAATAACAAAGCAGTATTACTCAAACCTTTTGGGTCAATTGGATGTAAGAATTCGCGAGAAAAGTTTAGCGAAGAGAAAAATAATTTTTCATCAACGCAATGAATCGACTCACACAGGTGTTTTTTAAATGACCAAATTAAAGGAGTTACCCTAAGAATTGTTGGAGCATCCACCATATTCACTAGATCTGGCCCCCTCTGACTTTCATCTGTTCCCAAATCTGATAAAATGGCTGAGTGACAAGCGTTTTTCATCAAATGAAAAAGTTAAAGCAGTCGTTAATGAGTATTTTGAAGAACTTCCAGAAAATCAGTTCAGAGATGGAATAAATGAACTGGAGAACTGCTGAAAAAAATGTATTGAGCTTAAGAGAGAATATATAGAAAAATAAGGTCATTTTTTCAACTATAAACTTGTTTTATCATCTCCGCTCCGCAAACTTTTCAATTAGTCTAGTGTAAGGCCAAATGGACAAAGTGATAAAATAAATTACATAGTGCTAAATGAAATTGACATAGTAAATAGTATAGCGATAAATAAAAAAACAGGTCGTAGGATATGCAAATGTCCTGAATATATTAACACGATCGAAAAGATCATAAGAAAGACATAACAAAATAATGGTAAAAGTCAAAAGGGCCAGTCTAGAAATAAATATAGATAAAACAAAGGTGATAAAAAAGAAAACGAATTGAAGAAGAGAAGGAATTGCACAGTGACAACCTGAGAAGCAAACTAGATGAAAAAAATATAACAGGAAATATCAGAAAAACTATTACGAAGGGTAAAAACACTACTTTCTCCCTGCAGTATGTTCTATGATCTAACTTTTTGCAAAGGAACACGAAAGTTGATATATAGAATATTAATTCGATCAGTAGTGGGTATATTGTAAGCAGATCATCACAAAGAAAATAGATGAGATATGCTTTCAGAAGGGTTTTTGGTGCAGTGAATGATAATGGAGATCTTACTTAATAATGCTTACTTACGCAATAATACAAAGATCGAGATATTGTAGATTGTTTGAAGGTTCAGAGACTCACAATGGACAGGACACGTAATGAAAATGACAGAAAACAGACTACCAAAGACTTTCATGGAGGGACAGAGATTGAGTAACAGACATAGACGTAGGCCAATAAACTCGGTGGCAAGACAATGTCAGAAAAAATGCGGAAGAACTACTGCACGTCAAGTCAAATGGCTAGTGACACTGGAGATCGACACGAATGGAAGCGAAGATTGAAAGAAATCAAAATTCATTGATTGGTTGTAGCACCCATGTAGCTTGGAAACTGTGCAAACAAGTAAGTCAGTGGCGGCCCGTGAGGGAGGGCGTTGGGGCGCCGCCTCTCCAGCATTTATCACAGGAAACAATTTTTCAGAGCAAAACACCATATTTTATTTCCGTTCGGTTTCTTTCCATTAACTCATTTTTCTGATATTATTATCAAGATTCTTTTCTGATATTATTATCAAGATATTCTTTCAAGATATTATTAAAAATTAAAATCTCCAAATGCAGACGAACGCCTGTCGATCCATCACATCAAATAATGCGGATATCGATCCTCTCGCCACAATTTTTACATCATTGGTCGGACGTTTACCTCCAGCAACGGTGCGCACATGTTTTGTTGGTTGCCAGAATTCGGAGGTAACATGCGATTTGGATGTAGATTCCTTGCGTCCGAGCATATCGGTAATTAGTTTTAAACGCTGATTTGACGGGTACATTTTTTACGGGTACGGTTTGATATGTCTCGCGTCGCGTATTTCGTCCGCCTCGCGAATACTTGTTTTAATTTGGGATTTGCTACGAGTGTACACTCTGAGTAGTACTTTTTAAATAAAAATAATCAACTTTTAATTGCAAACATAAAGGTGTCGGATTTAAAACAGTTAATAATAAATAATTTAAGTTTGGAGGAGAAGGTTGAATTAAAAACTAACGGTCGTCCCACGCCCGTGTTGAATTTGAGTTAAGTTCAAAAAGAATGTAAAAATAGGACAAGTTTTAAACGAAAATTTGACAGTAAACTATACCATAGTATTTTGTGGTTATGTGGTTGTGAAGGTTGTGTTTCAATAGCACGAAAACTAAAAAGAAAGAAGGGGAAAGCAAACAATTTTTCTGCAGCACTATTTTCTTCTACCCCCTCCCGCTTTAAAAGCCCACGAGCCGCCATTGGAGTAAGTTTGATGGAAGAAAAATTACAGAGTAAATTTAATGGGAAAACTTTGCAGTATCTAAGAAGAATCTAAAAATGTTTTTTTGCGATTTTGTCTATCATACTTAAATTTTTCGTTACTACTCACCCAATAAAGAGGACAACAAATATAATCAGCAATTGTTAAGCCGGTATTGCGAAATATCAGATGCAGATAGAACATGCCGCAAATAAACGAAAAAAATATGTTGATCAACATTTGCGTGGCAAAGATTGATTCAAATTCCATAAATATATTGTGCATTGTTAAAAACATTTGATCCACTTTCTTCATTAGCAGAAACAGTTCTTCGTAATTGTGATTTTTCAATTTCAATTGCCCCAAGGTTCCAGTTATTTCGGAATAATTATTCTTGATCGCCATAGCGATTACCGCAATTATCAAAGCAATATAAGTAAATATAAAATTCATAGTATCTTGTTCGAACCACAACAAATTATGAATCCAATAGGACCAGTCATTTGTGTGATAACTTTTAATTATATAAGGAAGATAAAGAGAGGTCATTGTAGTACAAAATAGAATAAAGAATCCTGCTAATAAATAGATAGAAATTAACTTATTCGGATTTCCATTCTTGGTATATTCTTTGTCAAAAGTTGCAAGATTTTGAAAAAACGTTTCCCATTTGTGTTTTCGAAAATACACACTACAGATGGAATATATAATCATTCCATGCTCCATAATGGTTCCCATTAACTCCATATACTCAAATTGTCTTTGTTTGATATAATATTCTTGAAAGTAAATGTGTTTTTCTCTGACAACCTCAACAGCTAAAGCCAAGATTAGGACAACAAAGCACATAACTCTGTATTTGTAAAAACCAGTATAAACCAAGCAGTTACGTGTGAAATCGAAGGGTGGTGTTAAACAAAGCAAATTTCCAAATTTTATAAAACATGATAGTGACGCAGAACTATACTTTGCTGGCATTTTAATCTTTCTGCCGTTTGTTGTAAATGTTCATATGTATTTTCAAGATTTAATTCATTAAAACCGTTCCTTTTTCCATTATCACTAATATTAATCAGCCAAATACCTTTTTATAATTTGTTTATTTATTCGTATCCATAAATACTTATCGATTGTGTATTAACAAATTGTTCATATTGGATTTCTACCATACTTAAACAAGGATGGGCTTAGATATAGGGTGATATCCATAATATAGTCCAAACATTACAAAACTCCTTAAATCAAACCATACCATTCTTTTAGGCGGCAGTATCAAATCAAGAGAGATCTGAATTTTATTTAAGATAGAATAATGAAATTACCTGTGTTATGAAAAATATTATTAATTAAATTACTTCATCCCATAAAAAAAATTTCATGGCAGAAATCAAAAATACTTTCCAGACAACTCTATACAGGGTGCGTTCGAAAATCGAACAATTTTTAGCTTAAATCTCCTACCAGATTCTACTTCGACAACTATGTAACTTTTGTTACAGCTATAAAGCAAGTTTATAGCTGTAAAAATGACTTTATTCTTCCGTATATTCTCCCTTAGAAATTTTTTGAGATTTGGGAACATTGGTGAATATCGTGAATATGGTGAATGCTCCAACAATTTGTAGTGTAACTCTTTAAATTTGGCCCTTCCAAGAAAACCTTTGTGAGCATTACCTTGATGATTTTTTTTCTCTAAAACAGGTATTTTCTTAAGAATTTTTGCATCCAATTGATGTAAAAGGTTTGAGCAATATTGTTACCGGTTTGAAGGTGGTACCATTAACAAAATGCATTTTGGATCCACAAAATTGATGTCATAACAATTTTTGTCGATTTTGACCAGTTTGGCTACTTCGAAGCTGAACAACCGGGCTCGGTCCACTCGCATGTTTGTTGTTACAGTTCAGGATCATAGTGGTAAACCCAAGTTTCATTCATAGTTACAAAACGACATTTAAAATATGTTTTATTCTTCCGAAAAAGATGCAAATGTTGGTTAGAAGTCATTTTTGATCAGAATTTAACAAATACGGCACCCATCATGCACCTAAATTTCTCAAGCCCAATTCTTTTTTCAAAATATGAAACACCCGTTCAATTGAGATGTCCATGGCCTTAGCAATTTTACTCAGTTAATTGTTTGTTACCCATAACCATAACATGTATAGAATTTATTATTTGTTCAGCAGTTACACTCATAACTATAACACCCAGAACGAGGATCATCATCCAGGCTTGTACTACCACGTTGAAACTCACCTGCCAACTTACAAACCATTGTTTTGGAAGATGCAGACTCCCCTAATACATTTACCATTTCGCTATAAATTTCCATTGCCTATAGACCTTTTTTTACAAAGAATTTAATAAAAAGCTGCTACTTTTGTACGAATGAATTGGCAGCTTGAAACCGACAAGCTTCAATCGACTTGAAACTTCACATACGTTCATATAAAGGACGAAACTTCAAAATTACATAGTTCTTTTAGTGCATTATAGGTGTTGGTCCGCGAACTTTTCAACTAATCTAGTATAACCTTAAAATAGATTAATTTTTACGATCAAGTGTGGATTATAACTGAAGAGTAGGAATTGAAAATCTACCCTGCAGTTTTTATAATTGAAATAATATAGTTCTTCGGTCGATATTGACAGCACTGTTACGAAATATATGGTTTTGGAGAAGTCCAAAGGACGCTCAGTAAAAAAAGCAACTCAAAAGATAATACGCTTCTAGTAAGAGCTCACCAGCTGATTCAGGCATGTGTACGCAGTCTGTCGAATATAATAAACCTTAGATGGAAATTGCAACCTATGCATGAGGGTACACCGACACATATGAATCATTGGATCCAAAACTGGCTGTCGGATAATCTAGATCTGACTTTGTTGGACTATTATGTACAAAGCGTTGTTAAAAGGATCACCAACAAATGAGACCACCCAATATAAAATGTCGCTAGACCACCAGTGAATCTGCATAAGTTATATTCAATAAATGTACTATAGAAAATTCCAAATTGTGTAATTTTTGACCAATAACATATAATTTTAAAAATATCCCGATTATATCTGGATTTTGCAGACGCATCATCTACAATTTCTACACATGAAGGTGAAAACTGTCTAGAAAATTGTGGTAATATGAAGGATTCATAAGAAAGGAAATATACTGATATGCCAAAACTATCAAGGCATATCATTGTTTCCAAGTTCTAAATAAACATACTACATAAGACAGTGAATATAACCATATGTCGAAAAAGGAATGGACGATTGTTCGGTAGGGCTTAGAAGGGAATACTAAGCACGAGATCAGTTGTTTACAGTCAGTCAAATAATGGAGAAAACAACCGAATTTATTCCAGATGTTCGAAGACTTCAGACAGACCGCATACAAAGAGCAGTATTATTCATGGAAACGGAAATTTCCTCCTCGAAACGAAATCTCCAGAGAAGCTTAAGTATAGTGTTTAGCAACACTCTCAGTAACATTAAATTATAAAAATACGTACAGTTTTTGATCTACTTACATTGATAATATTTTCTCCTCAGTGGCCATTTAACTTGTTTATTTTTGGTATTTGTTTCACAATATATTCAAGATATTCTCTAACATGTTTCGGCCTCGCGACCATTCTCAAAGAGAGTTGTGTATAAACTAAACTAAAGTTTCAAAGTGCTGTCTAATGGAAGTTGGTTTTTTCATCTCGTTAAATTTATTACACTATCAATAATTGGAGTATTTCCGAAGTCTAGCTGGGTGTTTGTTAGGTTTTTGCCGTCGTATATGGGAATACTTTGACAGGACAGTGCGCGAATCAGTGAAGGATGCAACACATAAACAGTACCTAATACAGCTAAGAAAATTAAATACCCTAAGAAAATGTAAGTCACAAAATTTTGCTCACCTAAATTCTCATAATATCAATTCAATTAGTTCAGTAAGATTTTATGATAGAGTTGTAAATTTAACAAATGTTCAGTTTGATAATGAAGAAATTAAGTTATTAGAAAAAGGCCTCAAATACTGTCCAAACTTCGTCAAATCCACAGATATTGAAATACTCGCAGCCAATTTAGAGAATCTTTTAAGTAGTTTAAATAAAAGCCAATTAGCAAAATATAACATTGCAAATATAATAGCAAACAATAAAATAAAAAATAAATATTCCAACGAACTCAGAATAATTAATAAATTACGTAACAAAATTTACCAAAACAATTCAATTCTTTGCAAAGCTGACAAAGGAAGTACTGTTACTATTCTAACAAAAGATGAATACCTACTAAAAATGAACACACTCATCAACACAGAAAACTGTAGAGAACTCAAGACCGATCCAACAAAAAAAATATCATACCGCTCTAAAGAAAATTACAAAAACGTACAATGAAACCTTCTTAAATATATCGCAATCCAAACTAGATACCATGAACCCAAAATCTCCAGTCTTATACGGAATGCCTAAACTGCATAAAGATGGCATTCCAATAAGACCAGTCGTTTCTTATGTAAATACTACTGCATATAAACTTTGCAAACAACTCAACAGTGATCTACCATTATTTATCGATTTCAACTCGCCCAAAGCAATCAAAAATACAATAGAACTAACAACAAAATTAAAAAACATACAGATACCTCCCAATGCAAAGTTAGTTTCGTTCGATATAAAAAGCCTTTTTTCCTCCATTCCGGTACAAGATCTTAAAAATATAATAATCACTGAAAGAATTCATGAATGCAATCTTGAAATCGTACACAAAAATGCTCTCATAGAAGCTATCAATGTATGTACCGAACAAAATTATTTTCTGTTCAATTCAAAATTTTACCAACAAACGAATGGATTACCAATGGGAAGTCCCCTGAGCCCCCTCCTGGCAGAAATGTATATGGCTAATTTTGAAAACAATTTATTTAGCGACACTAATTATACAAGACACATACATTTTTGGGCCAGGTATGTCGATGATATTATTTGCATATGGACCGGTACAGAAAGACTATTGGGTCAATTTCTTGAATATTTAAACAGTGTAAACTCAAAAATCCAGTTCACAATAGAAACAGAGACGGATAATTCATTAAATTTCTTAGATTTCAAAATAATAAGAACACCGAATAAATTAGAATTCGAAATATTTAGAAAACCCACGTATACCGATACAATTATTCACGCAAGTTCAAATCAGTCATGGAATGTAAAAATGTCTACTTTTCATAGTATGACCCACAGACTTCTAACGATTCCACTTAAAAAAGACAGCTATGAAAAAGAACTTAATATTATCAAAAATATCGCAAGGAATAATGGATATCAGCCAAGCATCATAGATAAAATGATAAAAAACAAGATTAAGAAAAACAACACCAAACATTTTTATGCCGCAACACCCGAAAAAGATTCTAAAAATTGGCATGCTATAAACTATGTTCACAAATTAAGTTCAAGAATCACAAATCAGTTAAAGAACGAAAATATTAATATTATCTCTGTTAATAAGAATAATCTTACATCGATGTGAAACAATAACAAAGAAAGAGCAAAATTTTGTGACAAATCTGGAGTATACGAAATTAAATGTAATATGTGTGACGCTATTTATATAGGCCAAACGGGCCGATCGCTCAATGATAGGCTAAATGAACATAAATATTCAATTTTACACAATCAGAGAAAGACGGGCTTTGCCGAACATTGTATAGACCAGAACCATTTTTTTAACATTAATAATAACAAATTAATACATAGCTGCAATAAAAGCAGGCTGTTAAATTACCTGGAAATTTTCGAAATTAAAAAAGCCATATACGACGGCAAAAACCTAACAAACACCCAGCTAGACTTCGGAAATACTCCAATTATTGATAGTGTAATAAATTTAACGAGATGAAAAAACCGACTTCCATTAGACAGCACTTTGAAACTTTAGTTTAGTTTATACATAACTCTCTTTGAGAATGGTCGCGAGGCCGAAACATGTTAGAGATTATCTTGAATATATTGTGAAACAAATACCAAGTGTTTTAATTATTATCATTGTTACTATGTTTCACCAAGAGCCAACCGCGCAATCAATCAAAACTATTGTTTATTTTTGTTGTTTGTACAATTAAAAAAGTTAGTAAATAAAACTTTGAAAATGTCATCTTCAAAACGATCGTGTTTAAATAACCCGAGTAACTTTTTGTTACGTTTGCGGCGAGTATACGAAGAACAAATTTCAAAAACCTATATCTGAATTTGTGCATATTTCACTTACATTTATTTGAATATCAAAGATCAACGTCTTTGATTTTCAAGTAACCAAAAAATCAAACCATGGATTCCAAACAATGTTTGCAAAATGTGTAGTGGATATTTAAGGCAATGGACGAATAGTAAAATAAGACAATTGCAGTTTGGTGTGGCTATGATATGGAGGGAACCAAAATATTACATGGTACATGGTATTAACCAAACAAGAAATGACCTATCCCGATCTGGTATCTGCTAAAAGACCTGTTTCTCGTTCAGAAAACGTTCCTGTTTCATTTTTTCGTAGCCAGTCTGACCTTTCGGATACGGAATCTAGTACATGCAAAGCGTTTACTCACGATGCTTTAAGTGACCTTTTCAGATACCTTGGCCGTTCAAAAAAGAAAGAAAGAAAGATCAGAACTATTTTTTAAAATCGAATAAAACAATTATTTACTTTGTTATCTATCATTTTTATTGACGCATATAACCCGCTTTTATTAACGTAAATAAAAGTGATATATAACAAAATAAAAAATTGTTTTATTCGACTGTTGACATCCAGATTCAAAGAGAGGAATTTACTTTCTCCAGGTACTAAAATTAAATGTTATTGTAACCACTATATTAACGGAGGAGTGTGAAACCATATCTCTTGTAATGGCAAAAATCAAGTACCAGGATCATAAGTGGATTATTTACGTTGATTTAAAAATGGTAAACTTTTTATTGGATCAACAAATGTCTGAAAGGCAGGATTAAAGAAGGATTATCAAACCATATATCTTGAATTGGCAAAACACAAGTAGCATAAGTGGATTATATACGTTGATTTATAGATGGTAAACTGTTTATTGGATCGACAAAGCGGCTTCACGAAATGTCCATGTTTTCCCAGTTTGTGGGATAGCTGAGCTAAAACCGAGCAAAACAAACGGTCCTGAAAGAAAAAACTTGACAGTTGGGAACTAAAACATAAACACCGTTAGTTACTAGAGGGAAAATAATTTTGCCCCCATTGTACATAAAATTGGAACTAATGAAACAGTATGTCAAATCAAAAATGGTTCCTGTTTTAATTATATATCGAGGAAATTTCCTGATTTGAACAAGAAGAATCATTAAGCCTGATGTTCTTTCGTCAATGTTGTAAACATTTTCCTAGGGAATTATAGGTCCGAAAATTATCGCAAATTGGTTCAAAACATGCTGGAAAATTTCAGAAAGCTTGGATGTAACATGAGCATCAAAGTTCATTACCTCCACAATTATTTGGACAAATTTTCGGACAACCTTGGCTCTTATAGTGAACAAGGAGAGCGATTTCATCAGAATCTAAAAAAATATGGAAGAAAGTTACCAGGGTCGATGGGATGAACCCATGATGGCTGATTACTGCTGGAGTATCATGCGCGAGTGTCTGGAAGGGACTCACTCAGAGAAATCACGATAAAAAAGCTTTCTCCATGTTCAATGATGTGACTATAGACCTGTGTTATAGGATTAAGTGGCAAACTGCATTGTATTAGTGAATGTAATAATATTTTTACCGTTTATAGACATTGTACTTAAATGTTTAGTTACTACTCACCCAATAAAGAGGACAACAAATATAATCAGCTATCGTTATATCCACATTGCGAAATACCAAATGCAAATAGAACATACCACAAATAAAGGAAAAAAATATGTTAATCAACATTTGTGTGGCAAAGATTGATTCAAATTCCGTAGATATATTGTGCATTGTTAAAAACATCTGGTCCACTTTCTTCATTAGCACAAACAGTTCTTCGTAATTTTGTTTTTTCAATTTCAATTCCACCAAAATTCCAGTTATTTTAGAATAATTATTCTTGATCACCATAGCGATTACCGCCATTGTCAAAGCGATATAAGTAAATATAAAATTTAGATTATCTTGTTCGAACCAAAGCAAATAATTAATCCAATGAGGCCAGTAATTTGTCTGATAACTCGTAATGATATAAGGAAGATAAAGAGATGTCATTGTAGTACAAAATACAATAAAGTATCCTGCTAACAAATAGACGGACAATAGCTTGTTTGGGTTTCGATTCTTGGAATTTTGTTTGTCAAAATTTGCAAGATTTTGAAAAAAAGTTTCCCATTTGTGTTTTCGAAAATATACACTGCAAATAGAGTATGCGAGCATTGCATGCTCAACCGTGGTCCCCATTAACTCCATATACTCAAATTGTCTGTGTTTGAGATAATAATCTTGAAAGTAGACATGTTTTTCTTTGATTACCTCAACTGCTAAAGCCATGATTAGGATAACAGAAAAGATAACTCTGTATTTGTAAAAACCGGTATAAACCAAGCAATTGCGTGTAAAATCGAACGGTGGTGTAAGACAAAGCAAATTTCCAAATTTTATTAAACTTGACAGAGACGAAGAACTACACTTAGCTACCATTTTAATCTCTCTGGCGTTTGTTGTAAACGCTTACGTATTCTCAAGATTTAATTAATTAAAAACGTTCTTTCTTCCATTGTCACTAACATTAATCAACTAAAAATCTGTGTATAATTTTTGTATTTATTCGTATCCATAAATACTTATCGATTATATTGCCAGTGCATTAACAAATGAAATTGTTCTTGTTGGATTATAATTTAAATCAGCGTCGCTGAAATCATAGAGTCTGCAATATATAAAATAAGTTTTAAGTATTCAGCTTATAGATAGTGATTGAGAATTGAGTTTTAGTAAAACTAATTTTACATGAGTGTTTCAATATCTGTTTATTTGATTGCCCTTTAAATAATGCAAATAAATTACAATTTGTTAAAGTTAGATCAATTAATATTTTACTTTTAATAAGATTAAACATTTTTTTGTGTTTTTCGCCAGATTTGTTCAACGGCCAGAAAATGCACCATAATTTGACCTGACATAGATAAAAACAACGATCTTCTAATAACTAAAAATCCACCAGCAGTAAAATCTTTTTTTAATGCATTCATCTTAAACACCAGATCTTGTATTTCCTTATAAAGGGTAATGTTGGTTTTGTAGAATTCACCGGCTTTTCGACAGCTCCACACCACTTGCTCGACTTCTTGTCTGGCAGCATCGCAAGAAAAAATAAAAATGATTGGAAAAAACTGCAATAAAATCAAAGTTAAAATGTGTTAAGGAACAACAACTTTACGGGGGTAGAGTGAAAAGTCAAGTACTTTTTAAATTATATGTTGTTTTTTTTTAATGTAAAAAAGAATTATTGTTCAACGTAATCTCCGTTTAGCTCGATACGTTTCGCTTAACGATGTTTTAACGTTTGCTTTCCTTTCAATAAGTACGATTTGTCGAACTCTGCAAAATGTTCCCCTTTTTCGGTGATGATTTGATGTGAATTTCTTCCTAATCAGCTATTTCTTCATGTTTGAAAAGAGAAAAAAAGAGGAGGACAAATTCAGAGAATAGAGGAGATGCAGCTTCAATGCGTAGCGCAAATTGACCAATTTCACTGTGATATCGCGCCATGCGCAAATGTTCGTGTAGGATATTCCTTGCAGGTTCGTCCAAGATATTTATCATCTCAATAATCTCTCTAATCTTCTCTGTGCGATTGTCCAACACAAAATCATGGATTTTGTTGACTATTTTCCCAAAAACGAGCTGTCCTAAATATGGAGCCTCACAGACGGGGCTAGTTCAACCACATCGAAACTCAATAAACAACTTGTGATCCATGAAATGTCGAGGAGCAGAGTCTCCATAATACTTTTTCAACTTTCCTTCGACTTGGCGATAGTTTTCCATGCAAAAAGTAGTGTTTAATCAATAAACGACATTTGTTTTTTTCCATGATAACAAAAACATCGAACTTAATATAGAACTAAATATCATATCGGCTTGAAATTCATAGAGGGTTACTGAAAAAAAGTTACTTCTCAGAAATGGAATCATCTTTACGATCCCACCGTCATAAATTCAAAAAATATCTGACCTTTCACTCTATCCTCATATATTTACCCAGTAAATTGTGATGCCTACCAAATCCATGAGTTTTGTCCCAGACCCGTGAAATATAAAAAAAATACCTAAAAATCCTTTAAAAAACGTTGCAATGATGGTCAGCAACATACGCACACCAAAAATATTCTGAAATTCAACACACGCGATATGCATTTTGTAAAATATTTCATCAACTATCCTCAATATGTCGGATATTTTCTGATCTTCCAATGAATAAGTCTTCAGTTGATTTATAACAATATTTAAATTCCTATATTTGTTCTTAATTACATCCAAAGTAGTCACTATCATGAAAGTAATGAAAAATATAAAAAAATAAATTAAAAAATCTTGTTCAAACCACAACATCACGATAATCAAAGCAGTATTATTCTTCTTAAAGGCATATATAGCCCAAGGTATGTACATGAAACAATTTAAAATTATAAAACATAAAATAAAACTTATAAGAGTATATATAAACTTTTCTTTTGAAGAAGTAATTTTTAATTGTGTCTCGAATTGTTGCTCAATAATAAAAATATTATGATAAAATTCCATCCAAGATTCTCTTTGTAAATAGGCACTAAACATAGAATAGATTACATATCCGTGACATAAAATCGTCTCCACGACATCGAGTAAGGAAAGAATGCTCGATTTTTTATAATATGCTTCAAGGTAGAAAAGTCTTGTTTTCGCCATTATTACTGTTATTACTAACATCACTGTAGTTAATGTTATTATTTTATACTTAAAGTAAATTATATGCACCAGACTGCGTTTCCTCAAGTCGTAAGGTGGTATAATTCCTAAAGCACTGCCTAATGTTATAAAGAAAAAGAGTGAAATTAACTGTACATTATCAAACATTATTACTATGTGTTTACTAGAATACGTACTAATCAAGTGTAATATAATCGATTGAAATAATATTTTCCGCTTGTAATAATTAATCAATTATAGAGGTTTTTATCAGTATTTCCCACTGGAATTGAAACAATCACACTAGTTCCATATTTAACAATTACAGCGATAATAAAGACTACGGCAAAAACACAAGCGATTATAACTAATCGGATTAGTTTATTTAAACATTCAGAAATACCGCTATGATCAAAAAATAAGGTGACTATTTTTAAATAAAACGTAAAACATTCTGCTCTTACTATAATATAATAGAGTTCAACAAGCTATGGAGCTTTAAGGCTTGTTTGGCGATATAATTCGGCATTTCTTTCTGTGCGTAGCTTTCTCTCTCCAGTTGTTTAAACTTCAGCGTTATCAGATCTTCATCCACTAAATTCAACCACTTTTACCTTGGTCTTTCTCTTATTTTCTTCCCTGCTATTGTTCCTCTCAACACTTTCTTTGTCACCCTGCTTAGTGATAGTATTTCAACATTCTCCAACTATATGATTCTTTATCCTCTTATCTAGGCCGTTATTAATGGTTTTTGATATAGTTTCATTACTTCTTTAGTCATTCTTCTTATTCATTCCTCTTCTATTCCTTTCTCTTCATAAATCCGTCTCAGCATCTTCTTTTCCCACAACTTCAAATTCTTACATTCTGACATCTTACAACGTAACCGGCCTTATTACTGTACGGTAAAGTCTTCCAGGACACCGCTTTGGATTTCAGAAAGTTATTCTTCTGTTCCCCTTGTTTATTCTAATTCATTGATCCTTCGTTCTTTTTGTTATTATCTCACTGCAATACAATTATTCAAACACTGTTTCCCGTCTTCGAAACAGTTTTTATAGAATCAATATTAAGGAGTTGTCAGAAGAGTTCTAAGGAACTCAAAACGGACTCCACGAAATGATTGTTTCAATCAAGGGAAAAGGAAAAAATCACAAATACTATATATGGTGAATATGGTGCTTGTGGTAGTCCTTGTACCAGTTCTGTAAACATTATTTTTTGATACAGCTTCATCGTTATAACACTGTTCTAACATTTCTAATGCATCAGCACAAATTTAATATAAATTCTTTAATATATATTAAAGTAAACCAATAAAAAATAATATATATATATATATATATATATATATATATATATATATATATATATATATATATATATATATATACATATACATATATATATATATATATATATATATATATATATATATATATATATATATATATATATATATATATATATATATATATATATACATATACATATATATATATATATATATATATATATATATATATATATATATATATATATATATATATATATATATATATATATATACATATACATATATATATATATATATATATATATATATATATATATATATATATATATATATATATATATATACATATACATATATATATATATATATATATATATATATATATATATATATATATATATATATATATATAACAACAACTTGGTCTGACGAAAGGAAAAAACCTCATAGCGAAAGAATGAAATTAGTATGGGCGAAAAGGAAGGCTAACAAGAACAAACATCTGTAATTGTATTTCGCGTGGTCCACCAGGGCCCATACGTGAATAATAATAATAATAATAATAATAATATAGATATATTAAAAACAGAGAAAATTCATCCGCGCTCCACGACGTTGGTGCTTTGTCATTCCTTCATCCGCCATCCAAAGCATTTATCAAGACCGGTTTCTGGCCTTGGGGGCCAGAAACCGGTGCGTGAAGCCCAGGAAAAAACTCCACCGGAAGATAATGTGCTCTTGAACAAACGCACCGCCCTTTGTTAAATTTAGTACTCACAACATTTGATCATCCATTCTATGCATCGGATTTATCTCACTGACAATTTTCCAGTTGCAAAATTTAAAATATTCAATGGATATTAAATTCAAATTAATTTTATTTGAATTAACTTTGATAATTACAATGCGTCTTAGATAACATGATGCGAATAATGTTTTTGTCCTTTCCGCCAAATTTGTTCAATAGCCAAGAAGTGTATCATTATTTCAGCCAATAAAGTCAAGAACAATGACCGTTTAATAACCAAATATCCACCAGCACTAAAATTATATTGTAATGCCTTCATTTTATATACTAAACTTTGTATTTCCTTGTATATGCGAATATTGCCTTTATGGAATTCTCCAATTTGTCTACATTTTATCCGAACCTGTTCGATTTCTTGCTTTGCTGTATCGCAAAAGAAAATAAAGATAACTGGAAAAACCTAAAAGAGAAAAAAATGTATTAATATATTATATAGAAGAAAAAAATTAATTTCGGGGCTGTTATTATAAAGAGTGTTTGCGTGAAACGCACAGCACATGTATTATTTAGTTTTCATACTGATTTGTACACCACCCCGGCGAAAGCAATTTTTGCCATAGCATAAAACAAGTTTTCGGTCACCCCCTCGCACTGAATATGTACAGGGTGATTCAGGAGGAAATGTCTATATTTCAGCTACATAATCAGGGACCGAAAATTAATATAAAAGTTTTTATAAACATGGGTCCTATTCTGTACTTCTACAGAGATACAGGGATAAACATATTTATGGATGGCAATTGTAATAAAGAGTGAGAAAATATCCTTTAACTTTTTTTTTACTGCTAAGCAACCATTGTTTACTGCTAAGCAAATTGTTTTAAAGCTATTCCATTGATTTCATTATGCCTTCGTTATTTTGTCATCATGAATATGCAGATATATTATTTGTTTATGGCTTTTGTAACGGAAGCTCAAATCGCGCAGTCTCCGAAAATCGGCGTCGTTTCCTGAATCGGAGACTGCCAGATTAAAGGGTTTTTATCACTGCTGGAGAATCTGGTGTGTTTCCAACTGCGAGAATTGTATCTGAACGGCAATTAAAAACTTCATCCTGAACAAGAAGAGGCAATCCTTGACATCCAAGGCAGATATTTGCCAAATGACACAAACATCTGCTCGGGGGACTCTTCACATGAATTGTTTATATCCATTTAATTTACAACCAGTGCAATATTTGCATGATGATGATTTTGCGTTATGGATGCAGTTTTGTAACTGGATAAATTCAAATCGGAGATTATACAAGTATGCTATGTTTAGCGATGAAGCGCAGTTCATTAGTGATGGCTTAAATAATATTCATAATGAACATCGATGGTCCGATTAAAACCCTCACGCTATGACTAAACATAATTTTCAACATCAATTTTAGTATATTCGACGGTCATCTCACAGGAAAAGTTTACCTAAATCTTTTACAGAATCATTTGCAAAACCTGTTGTAAAATGTTACCCTTAATGTACGACAAAATATCTACTTACAACATGATGGAGCCCCTGCAGACTACAGCTTGCAAGTGAAAAATTTCTTAAACAACCACTTTCCAAACCGGTGAGTTGGACGAGGTGGTCCGCACAATTCGCCAGCTAGATCACCAGAACAATTGGCCAGTTGTATCTCTGTAACAGTTGAGACTAGGACCCATGGAAGCGCAATTTAAAACGGTACAATGAACAATTTGAACGCAGCTATATATATAAATATATATATATATATATATATATATATATATATATATATATATATATATATATATATATATATATATATACGGCAGGGTGACGCAATATCGCCTATTCTTTTCTCGGCTGGCCTTGAAGAAGTATTCCGTAAACTGGATTGGGAACAGGATGGGGTAAAGATCAATGGTGCAAACTTAAACCATCTTAGATTTGCAGATGATATTATTCTCATTTCACAAGACCCAGAAGAGCTGCAAAGACGCATACAAGAACTGCAAAGGGCTGGCGAACCATTTGGCTTGAAAATAAACCTGAAAAAGAGTCAGGTTATGTTCAATAACTTCGCTCAGGACAGAAGAATTTCAGTTTTAGGAAGGGATTTAGAGATTGTGGACAGCTTTGTATATCTTGGGCAGAGGATTTCCATGGAGGGGAATACCGCCCGGGAGGTGGAACGGCGTGTTAAATGTGGCTGGCAGGCATTTGGTAGGCTCAATATAGTGTTTAAGAGCAGACTCCCACTTTGCCTGAAAAGAAAAGTATTCGATCAGTGCGTTCTACCCGTTATGACATACGGAAGTGAAACCTGGACACTCACATCCCAATCAATTCAAAAACTTCGGGTGGCACAGAGGGGAATGGAAAGATGTATGCTTGGCATTACAAGACGAGACAGAAAGTCCTGCGCATGGATCAGGGAACAAACAAAAGTCTGTGACATCATTGGAAGAGTAAAACTGTTGAAATGGAGATGGGCAGGCCATATAGCGAGGCGATGGGACGACAGATGGACCAAGGCAATCCTGGAGTGGATACCGCTTGATCGCAAACGTCCGCGAAGAAGACCGAAAGCACGATGGACTGATGACATCGTTAAGTATATTGGACCCGAGTGGCAGAGGAAAGCCCAGGACCGTGAAGGTTGGAAGCATGCTGAAGAGGCCTTCATCCTGCAGTGGATCGATGCGGGCTGATGATGATGATGATGATATATATATATATATATATATATATATATATATATATATATATATATATATATATATATATATATATATATATATTTTTTTTTTTTTTTTTTTTTGATACTGTATACATTTCTCTTTCCACGAAGTGGTATTACTATTTGGCAGCAAAAATTTAAATAGTCAAATATAGAATCTTAACATATTATTATTTAAACAGAATTTCTAGCTTCAGATTCAAATATAACATTTATTCGGTATGTATATTCAAATCTTATAAATTATACATTGTTAAAATAGAGGTAAAATTGATGTTACATTATTAGTGAATTGAGTTAGTTTTCAATACGTCATTTATTAAATTAACAAAGGCAATGAAATTATTTAGTCGAACTGTCCCGAAAATTGTATGAATATGTTGTACATGAACAGGAGCGTCCCCAAAAAAATTTTGTTTCGATAATTACACGAATGCAATATAAATATATATATATATATATATATATATATATATATATATATATATATATATATATATAAGCGGATTCCCCTTGTTAACATGCTCTTTTAGCACTAGTGTAACTATTAAGCCATTGCCCCGAAGGCCAGCTACTTTAAACTATGAAGACTAGCAACTTTGTCACAAAGTGTTAAAATAATCATGATCAGTAGTGCAAAGTGATGAGTAGATAATAATCTACTAATTTTTTGAATCGTTAAATATTACCACAATAGTGAGACAAAAATAATAAATAAAATCCAACAAAATATATTTTTCATGGTGTTGCCTTTTTTTAATAATATTTTGTGTTTTTTTTGTCATTAGTAAAACATACGTAGAAGTATATGGAACAGCGATAAATATAAAAATAGATAGTAGGATATGTCAATAAGTATATTAACACGATTGAATAAATCATTAAGGAAGAAATATGATGAAATAAAGGGGAAAGCCGCAAGAGCCCATCAAAATAAATAATCAAAACAAGAGCAATAGAAATGAGAACTGATTGAAGAACAGAACAGAAATGCATAATCGTCAATGAAAACATGCAGATGGGAATAAATTTACTTACCTCGGAAGCAAAATACATCGATCGAACTAATCGAACTAATGGTAACAAAACCACTTACTGTCTATAGTCTGTCCTAAGATCTAAACTCATGCAAAGGAACAGGAAAGTCAAGATCTATAAAACACTCATTCGTCCACTAGTCATTTATGGCTGCTGAACGTGGATCCTCAGAAAGAAAAGAAATGCTTGCAGTATTTGAAAATAAAGTACATACTTAGAAAAATGTCTTGTACTGCAAGTGATAATGGAAATTGTAGATCAGATATAACTTCGAACTCAACCAATAGTAGACAGATCTGGACATTGCAAACTACATTCGACTTCAGCGATTCAAATTAGTCGAACAGGTGACGAGAATGCCAGAAAGTGAAATGCCAAGGAGAATCATGGAGGGAGGAAGCCAAAACGGGCAAAAGGGCTGTTGGACATCGATCCAGATAAAGGCAAAGCTTGCAGAAGGTCACTAAGCAACACCCCAGAGTATCACCACAACAACGTGGCGAAGAAAAAAATATATTAAACACCAAAAACCAACACTTTATATAATATCAGTCAATAAAACTTATAATAAGATTAAACTTAATAAGTGCACTTACACAATAAAAGATTGTGGCCACAAAATCAATGATTCTCGGCTCCAAATCATGAAACATATAAACGAAGTCTAACAATCCATTGGAAAATGTTGCAATCAATAAAATCAACATGTGCATGCCAAATATTGATTGGAATTCGACGCAAATAACGTGCATTTTATAATATAACTCATCCACTTCTTTCAAAATATCGGACATCACCCCATTTCCCATCGCCTCCGTGTTTAGTTTCTTTAAAATTCTTCTTAAATGTGTGTATTTGTTTTTAATCATAATTAACACAACCACAACCATAATGGTTATGAAAAAAGTCAAAAAATATATTAGGACATCTTGTTCGAACCATAACAAGACGACAATCCAGGCAGTCCCGTTTTCATCGTTTAAAGCAACCATCATCCATGGTATATACATAAAAAAATTAAAAATAAAAAAACACATAACAAAAACAAAGATAAGGTATCTGCAGTGTGTCTGAGTAATATTGACACCGACATTAAGATGTCTTTCGATTTGTTTCTCGATTGCTGCAATATTTTGGAAAAAGTCTTTCCACTTTTGTTTTCGAAAATACGCATTTATCATTGAATGGATCAATAAAGCGTGAGCTGAAATAGTTCCCATGATGTCCAATGGAATAAATATTTTTGGTTTGTTATAGTATCTATCAAAATAAAAATTTCTTTCTTTAACTATTATGATTGTTGCTAGAGTCATCAAAACAGTTAGACTTAACATTTTGTATTTAAAATATGTTGTGTGAACTAAACAATGTTGGTTAAAATCGTACGGTGGTGCCAAACCGAAAATACAGCCAAATGTCATGAAAGAAGAGAGAGAACTCAAATTTACTTTACCGAACATTGTTAGTAGCCTAATGACAGACACATAGACTAAAAATGCACCTATTAGTTGAAGTAATTTCATTTTCAATTTATTATTTACAGCTTTTTTTACAAATTACATACTTTGGAATTATGTAAATTGCGTAACGTACATTTCTTAACCATTAAACTAATTGTTAGGTCTAGCAGTAATTATGGCATCTTCTATATTAACAATTTTAGTATAAATTTAACTGAGGTAGCCGATACTTGATGAAAATTCATTTAAAATAAATAAGCAAATATAATAAGCCAATTTTAATAAGCCAAGTTTATGGCATCAGTTTTTTGAGATCCAAGAGGCATTTTGTTAATTGATTACCTTCAAATCGGTAAAACAATAATATGACAGTATTGCTTAAATCTTTTGGATCAATTGAATGCAAAAATTCATAAGAAAAGACCTGGTTTAGCGAAGATAAAATCATTTTTTATCAAAAAAATGCACCGACTCACAGAGGTGCTATTGCAACGGTCAAATTGAAGGAGCTACACTAGGAATTATTGGAGCAGCCACCCCATTCACCAGATCTGGCCCCTTCTGACTTTAATCTGTTTTCAAACATCAAAAAAATTCCTACATGGCAAGCGTTTTTCGTCAAATGAAAAAGCTACAGCAGCCATAGATGAGTATTTTGAAGGACCAGAAAATCACTACGGAGATGGAATAAATTAACTGGAGAATCGCTGGAAAAAATGTATTGAGCTTAAGTGAGAATATACGAAAGAATAAGGTTATTTTTTCAACTATAAGCTTGTTTTATCATTTCCGCTTCGCGAACTTTTCAGTTAACCTAGTAGTTATGCTATGCTGCTAAATAAATTTACTTTCTGACTCACCTATAATATAAAACATTTTGTCATCTTTCTGATGGCCGAAAGATTCCTCCTCTATAGATTTCCAGGGACGTGTGAGCAAGAAATAAGTCATGATTTTGTGAGAATCTTAATAAACAGTGGTCTGGTGATCGTCGACATAGCGAATATGAGGCAGAGTGTGGTTGTTTTTTAATCAAAAATCGATTTCTTTTTCTATGTACTGTCGTTTTAGTCAACGATTTTCCAACTTTGTTATGCCTTACAGGCATAACATAAGTACGGCTAGTCGTATTCTGCAAAATAGTCCTCTTTTTCGGCCATGATCTCTTCATTTGATGTGAATTTCTTTCTAGACAAATATTTATTCATTGGAAAGAAAAAGAAGTCGTAGGAGCCAATTCCGGACTGTAGGGTGGATTGGACAGCAATTCGTAGCGCAAATTGACTAACATCGCTGTTAGAAGGGTGAACGAATGGGCGGATTTATTGACGTGATGAAACAGAACTTTTTCTTTGTTATATGATGGCGTTTTTTTATCAACTCATCATGAAACTTAAACAATAAGGCAGCACAATAATTTTCTAGGATCATCTTTGTCTTTTCCAAATAGCCGATGAAGATAATGCACTACAAATCCCGGAAAACAATTACTATAATCTTTCAGTGATGAATCCATGTTTCACTAACAGTTACAAATCGCGTCGAAACCTTTTTACATGTCTTCACCACTGTAAAGTGGTGACTCGATTTGGTTTTTGATACGTGGTGAGCAAAAGTGGTAATAACTTCAGACTGATAGCTTCATCATGCCCAAATGTTCGTGTAGGATATTCCGTACATGTTCAAGTGAGAGGTTTTTCATCTCAACAATCTATCTATTCCTCTTTCCTATCTATCCTATTCTTCACTCTCCTATCGGCCAACATCATTCATGGATTTTGTAGCCCATTTCCTCAGTAGTGATGTCACCTCAACGAAGTATAGTAGCACGAAGCGTCACTCGGGCTAGTTTGACTACACCGAAACTCAATAAACAAGTTTTGAGCCATTAAATATAAAGAAGTAGAATCCCCATATTACTTTATCAAGTTTTCTTCAGTTGCGTGATGGAAAGAGTAATTTTTAAGAAACACATTCGTAAATAGCAAAAATATCGAACTTCTGTTTTCGAGGGCTGTGTAAACAAAATATCTTTCATTTTTCAGACGCACTGCCATATGTCAGAAAAGTACACAGTGCGTCCATTAAGGATCAGTACTACTCTGTGAAAATGTGATTAAAACGAAATACCTGACATTTTTTCGGAATTTTTTTATTCAAAATATTCTCTTCTCCCTTCGATACATTTGTTAGATCGATTGAATAGTGATTGAAATGCGTGCTCCAGCTCATTTTGTGGAATAGTCTTCAAAAAGACACCGTTTCAACTTTAATTTCAACTTTGTGGGCAAGGAGGAGTCACAAGGGGCTAAATCTGGTAAATACGGTGGGTGGTTGATCACATAGACTTGGTTTCGGGTCAAAAATTGACGCACAATTAACGATGTGTGACTTGGCGCATCCTGCAACAAACTCCAGCTATCTGGATCTCGATATTCTGGCCCAACGCGAAGAAGTCTGTACATCAATCGTTTCAGAACTTCTAAGAGTACTCATGGCAGTTAGACCAGTTGAAATGAACTCTTTGTGTATGATGCCTTTGCTATCGAAGAAAATAATAAACACTGTCCTGATTTTTTAAGGAATTTTGTCACATCTCTGGAATGATTGACTCGAAGTAATTTCTGCTTCTCCGTCGACAAGTGTGAAACAAACTTTGCACACTGATTTGTTTTATCCAAATCCTTGTGAAGAATGAGTCCAATTATTTATTTGTCGATATTCAACGCCTCTTCTATCATTTTTAGTGAAGCATTGCGCGAACAAAACAAATAACAGCTCTTTGTTCCATGATTTTTTTTATATATCAAACTTTTTTAGCTTGTAAACAAGGCGTCATAAAATCAACAAATGTCAACCGATCGTGGTAAAGTAGGTTTCGTTAGGTCCAGGAATGTTCAAGTTTTGAAACGACGCCGCTCGCCAACAGATGGCGTGACTGGTTGCTGAGATCTATCTTAAATATTATATGTAATGGACGCACTTTCTTTCTCACTTTTCACTCTATCCTGGTATATGTCACGCTAGGAACGTTTTAATTTGCCAGCGTTTCTTGTTTTCCTCCAAATTATTCATAATTCCTCATATCCCTTATTATTATAATAAAAAATGTGTTTTTCTATAGAAAATATTTATTTTCAATTCTATTTTGTTCCCCACTAACAATATAAAGTTTATAGGTTTTTTGTAGTTTTCTATTTCTTGTCTCCTTTTCGCCAGATTTGTTCGAATGTAAGGAAATATGTAGCAACAGTTCCAGCTATTGAGAGTAGTAGCGATCGTCGTATAGGAAAAAATCCACTAGCCGTAAATCCACATTTTAAAGTAGACATCTTATAAGACAAACATTCAATTTCCCTGTATATTTCCGGATTATCGTGGAATTTTGCACTGCTTTTTCGACACTGAATAATCACTTTTTCAGTTGCTTTATTTGCAGCCTCGCAACCAAATACAAAAATTATGGGAAAAACCTAAAAAAGAAAACTTTGATTATAGGCAGTTATTAGTGTATAACTGAAATTATTATGTTAATATTTAAATATAAACCAAATAAATATGTGATATTGTTTAAATCACTATAAAATTCAATTATTTGTATTGCAATTCTTCTATTGGAACCTTCGGTGTGAAACACTACACTCAAAGAGATTTATCACAAAACACCAATTAACTTTTTTTAACTTCTCGACGCACGTTCCGCTAAACATGTTTGCATTATCCGAAGATGATTTAATCTAATTCTGAAACTAAACTATGGTATGTTTATATGATAACCCTGCCTAATGAACCGTGTATAAAATCACAAAACGTGAAGTTTACTGAGCCTTAAATTAATAATTAAAAAAGTTGACTGAACGGAATAGGTCCTTTATCCCGGTTCATGATTTCCTTACATTTTTCTATTCGAATGCTTTCCTTTGCATCCTAACCACTTTTAACCAGTCTTAAATTACTAATACAATTGTGGTCATGTTCGATTGCATGTTGGGTAGCACAAGATTCATTTCTAGATGTTTTAGTCGGTAGAAACAATAAAAATAGGTTAGATATTGATATTTTTAGAAAAAACACCACCACTTCGAGATACAATCCTAACAATTCGAATCATAGCTTCCAAAAAAAGATGGCTAGTTTAAATTTTATGGTAAATAGATTAATCAATTTGTTTTTAAACAAAGATAATTATAACAAAAAATTTAAATTAATTAGGGAGGTAGCCGAAGTAAACAGATATAATAAGAATATTGTGGATACATTTATTAGAAAACATAAGAAAATTATTGAAAGAATCTTCTTGAAGAAAATTATTAAAGAAACAATGAATTTTTACTTCAAGTTTTACTTCAAATTCCTATCATATCACTCTTATTGGAAACACATTACTAGTATTTCCCTTGTTACGATCCAAATTTCGCAACTATTAGTGACTATTAGCCGAGTGAGTATTTTATAGATCTTAACTTTCATATTCCATTGGATAAATTTAAATCTTAGGACTAACTGCAAAGAGTAAATAGTTTTGTTACCCTGCATAACACCATTTCTGATATACCCTGCCATGGAAATTTTTCTCTAGTTTGCTTCCCAAATAAGTAAATGCATTTACAACTTCAATATTATCGTCGTCGAGTATTCTGTTCTCTTCTTTTAGTTCGTTTTTCATCACTTTTGTTTTGTATATATTTATTTCTAGAACGGTCTTTTAACTTTTAAATGATCCTTTAGATTGTGTTAATATATTGTGTTATTACGTTCAGTCATATTTTAAACAGGACTAGTGACAATCCATCCCCTTGTCGCAAATTTTCTCCAAACTTAAATTTTACGTTTGTTTATTGTTGCATTTTTACCATTACCTTAGAGTTAAACAAAGTTAATTCAATAAACCTAGCAGGTAGTCCCATTTCTTCCAGCTCTTTCAACGCGGTCATACGGCTATCTGAAATCTATGAACATCTAGAATAAAGTAGCTTCAAATTAATGTTTCCTCCATTAATTGGCGGGCTATGAACAGCTGATCTATTGTTAAGCGTACCCTTCAAAATCCCGCCCGATATTCGCCCATAGCTTCTTCAGTATATGGTATACAAACAGATCTAACAAACATAATAAATACACAAAAAATACAATCAATAAAGCGTGTGATAAAACACACGCAAATAAAATATATAAAAGGGGCAATATAAAACAAAAAAAAAACATTATATCATTATAACATTATTATCTTATAACATTAAGATCCAGAGAATAAGAACGGTTGAAGTTCGGTGATCACTAATTAAGAAAAGAAGAAAAAGAAGGTTGATGATGCAAATAAAAATAGAAACAGCTTATTTAGCAATATTTAACAGTAATTTTATTTTTATTAAATTCGAAAAGGTTCATCACTAAAAAACAAATCACTATTTTTAAATATCTGAAGGCGCGTTTCTCTAACCATGTTAACATCATCAGGAGATGATTTAGTGATTGCTAACCTTGTTAATGTAAACGCGTGTTCAGAAGTTTAAAAAAACGGATTTGGTGTTTAGTAGTGAATATCTTTGAGTTTAGTGATTACAATCTTCGAGTATCACACCGAAGGTTCCAATAAAAGAACTGAATAATTGTGATAGTAAAACTGAAACTTACCGAACGAACAATTGAAAATAAAAAATTTGCAATTCTCGACCCTGAATTGTGATAAATATAAATACAATAGGACAACGAACTGCAAAACGCAAGAGTAATATTGAACAACATCTGGGTGGAATATATCGATTCGAAAGAGTCGCACACCAGAGAGAGCTTATAAAATATTACATCTACATTCTTGAAAATACTTAAAATTCGTTCATTTGCAATATCTCGGCATTCTACTTCATTTAGTATTTTCCCTACATCGAGGTATTGTTTTCTAATCAGCAAAATAAAGTTTGTCATGCATAGTGAAATCATCACTATGAAAAGTAACATTACTATTTGCGACTCGAACCAGAAAAATATAATTGTGTAGTAATGTTCGGCAAAATGCATTCTAAAATATGCTCCCCACAATACATATTGAAGAACAGCAATTAAAACAACTATTGATATTGCTGCAAATACAGGAATAGTTGTATATTTTTGAGCATTTCGAATTTTCGGTACGGTTTCGCAAATTTGATTCTTGATGGCAACAATACCCGTTAAAAGTTTCTCCCATTTTGATTTCTTCAAGAATGATATTAATACGGCGTTGATTATCATAATGTGACCGACAATGGATCCGACAATTTCCAAAATATTAATCAAAAGGGCTGTATCTCGGTCATAATTCCATTCGATCAGTTGTAGAGCTCTATAAACACAGGATCCTGCTAGAAATGTCAATAAAAGCAGAACTTTGAACTTGTAACACGTTAGTTTCACTAATGACCTCTTCTCGAAATTATACATTGGCACGATTCCCAACACACTCCCAAATTTGGATATAGTAACCAAAGATACTAATTGACACATTGTCATTATTTTCGGTATCAAAACCATACTAACTAAATAATAAATAAAATTCTAACTACTCTGCTATTAATTATTAACAGATAAAAATTAAAAGTGCCCCTAATAATTGTCCATTCGCTTAATAACGTGGCAATTTATAAATGATCGTATATTTAGTTATGTATATTAAGACTACTTATTCCCTTACTTTTTTTAACCATGTTTGTTTTTCAAACATAATAAAAATTTATCAAACTTGTATTATGAGGGTTGTCCGTAAAGTACAATTTGAAGAAACAAATATATAAGCAGAGAAACAAAAGCTCGAAAATAAAAAATTGTAATAGCCCCATGTTAATAGATACTGCAGAGACAATAGCAGACATTACAATGTCTAACAGGCTGCAACAGAGTTGAAATAAAAATACTGGAAAAATGGAAGGAAAACACTTACAAATAATACGAGATGAACAAATGAGGTGCTTATGCAAGGTAAACTATCTTTATGAACAAAATGACTAATAAATAATAATAATAACTAATAAGAAAATAACTAATAAATAAATAAGAAAAACGCTGTGCAAAGTTTTGCTTTCTCGGCATGAAAGAAATACTTTTTTGCAGCGGACCGTGACTGGAGATGAATATTCTTTCGAGAATCCAAAATTCAGAAAATCATTGGTTAATCCAAGACCATCATCATCGACCCGCAAGACCAAATAGCTTTGGAAAGATAACAATGCTATGCATTTGGTGGGGTCAGAAGGGTATCGCATATCATGAACTTTTGAAATCAGGTGGAACAGTTGATACTGTTTGCTATCGTCACCACATGATCAATTTGAACCATGCATTGATCGAAAAGTGACCAGAATGGGCTACAAGACACGGAAAAGTGATTTTCCATCACACACAGCGACAGCGATCAGAGACACCATTTAGGCACTTGGCTGGGAACTCTTGCCCCACCCACCGTACTCATCAGACTTAGCCCCTTCTCAATACCACTTGTTTTCATCAATGTCTCACGCACTTTCCGTAAAACACTTCAACAATTACGGAGATGTCGAAAAATGGCTTGATGACTGGACCACTTCAAAAAGTGTACGGTTTTTCTGACAGGGTATCCACAAATCGGCAGAGAGATGAGAAACTTTTCTCCTAAATTAAACGCGTTTTAGTTAAGAAAAAAATTGAGGATTATTAACCTACCACACCTGGTATTACTGGTCTTTGTACGCAATCAACCCGTTTATCAGAGTCTGAAGTTTATCAGCATCTAAAATAAAGGGGCATCAAATTTGTACGCAATCAACCCGTTTATCAGAGTCTGAAGTTTATCAGCATCTAAAATAAAGGGGCATCAAATTTCTGTTTTCTCCATTATTTCACGGACTCTAAACAATGAATATATTATTGGACATCCCCTTCTACACTCTTCCTAACAGTCGCCCGGTCCCGCCTCGATATATGGTACAGAACCAAATCTAAAGCTGGGTCCACATCAATACAAATTTGCGCTGTGCGGTACGGGCTCTATATGTTGCATGTGATGTGCCTGCGCGGCAATATAGACGCTCTGACAGACAAAGTCACACACAAATATTGTCACCGCACAGCACGCACACGAACCACCAGTTGTCCACCAGATAATTCGAACAAATTGTTCCAGTAAATTCAACACACACACAATTTTATTAGTGTGGACCCAGCTTAACAGACATAAAAAATATTTAAAAAATGCAATAAATATGTGTTATTGAAATATAAAACAAAAAAATGAGAAAAAGAAACATTACAATATAAAATTGATTTAAAAAAGAAGAAAAAAATACAAGAAAAGGTTGAAGGTTCATGATCACAAACTGGAAGAAGAAAAGAAGGTTGATGATCACTAACTTGAAATAGAAAATAGAACATGGAAAATGGAAACAGATTATTTAGCAATATTTAACAAGAATGTTCATATAAAAATTGAACTTACCGAATGAACAATTGAAAATATAAAATCTGTCATTCTCGACCCAGGATTGTGATAAATGTAAATACAATAAAACAAAGAACTGCAAAAGGCAAGAATAACATTGAACAACATCTGAGTAGAATATATCGATTGAAAATAATCACAAACCAGAGAAAGCTTATAAAATATTACATCTACATTCTTCAAAATACATAAAATTCGTTCATTTCCAATATCTCCTGATTCTACTTCATTTAGAATCTTCACTACATCGACGTATTGTTGTCTTATAAGCAGAATAAAATTTGTCATGCTTAGTGAAATCATCACTATGAAAAATAACATTATTATTTGTGTCTCGAACCAGAAAAATATAAGTGTGTAATAACGTTTGATGAAAAGCATTCTAAAATATACTTCCCACAATATATACTGAACAACAGCAATTAAAACAATTATTAATATTGCTGCAAATAGGGGAAAGCTTGAATATTTATGAGTATTTCGATTTTTCGGTAAGGATTCGTAAATTTGATTTTCGATGGTAACAATACTCGTTAAAAGTTTCTCCCATTTCGATTTCTTCAAGAATGATATTAATACGGCATTGATTATCATAATGTGACCGATGATGACTCCGAAAATATCCAGAATATTCATCAAAAGGACGGTATCTCGATCATAATCCCATTCGATCAGTTGTAGAGCTCTATAAATACAAGATCCTGCTAGAACTGTCAATAAAAGCAGAACTTTCAACTTGTAACACGTTAGTTTCACGAATGATCTCTTTTTGAAATTATACATCGGGACTATTCCTAACACACTCCCAACTTTAGATATAGTCACCAAAGATACTAATGCACACATTGGAATTGTTCTCGCTATCAAAACGATACCAACTAGATGATAAATAGAAATGAGACTATCCAGTTCTTAAATATTAATAGAAATTAATTAAAAGTGGACTTGATAATTGTCAATTCACTTAATAACGGGGCAACTTATGAAATGATCGTATATTTAGTTACGTATGTTTAGATAACTAATTCAATTACAGTTTTTAATGATGTGTGTTTTCCAACATAATGCATGACTAGAGGCATTCTACACTCGAAGAGAATTACAACTAAACATCAAACAATCTTTTTTAACTTCTCAACGGACGTTTCGTTAACCAAATTTTCACTATATTTGAAAATAGTGTAACAATTGTTTCGGAAAAAAGTGTCTTGTTCAGATATTATAGTATTTTCAGATATAAAAATACAACATTGTTTTACTCATATGTAAAGAAGATACTACGTGTCGAAACAATCATAATACTATGTTCGATTATTAAACGGTGCTGAGTCTAACAAATAAGACTAAGGATATGGTAGCAAATCGAAGCTTAATTTTTTGTCCAAACCTTATATATATATATATATATATATATATATATATATATATATATATATATATATATATATATATATATATATATATATATATATATATATATATATATACACTATATATATATATATATATATATATATATATATATATATATATATATATATATATATATGTAGTGTTAGAGTTCTTTGGACTGCTTCCAATGAGACAGTGCTGACAACTGTGTCAACACTGTCTCATTGGAAGTATTGTTGTTGTCAACAGCTGACAACAACAACTTCCAACAGACAGTTCCAACAGTGCTGAGTGTCATCAGACACCCAACTGCTGGGTTCCACAATCTCATGTGGAACACACAACAACCTGCGTCTCCACCTAAATTAGCATTTTATTAATTGTTTGACTAAGGACGAGCCCCACTCATCCCTTCCATTGAAGGGCACATGCTTCGTCTATCTCTTGATGTTTAGACTCTTCAGGGTACCGACCTGTGCTCTCTCGTCAAGAATAGGTAGACCCCATCCACAGTCAACAACTCATACTTTTCTAATTTCCAAAAAACCCTTCCAATCTAATGTCCATCCTTAGTCTCACCCCCATCCCTCAACCGAGCGCCCCATCCACAACCTTATCTATTAATGAAGAGATAGCACTGACGTTCTTCCTGGGTCAACTAGAGGCCCCCAAAAATTCTCAAAAAAATCCCTCCTGGGGACAATCTAGTTAAATTAAAATAAGAGCCGAAAAGGCTAACTTAAAAACCAGACTGATAAAATAGTAATAGATAAACCACGTTCTTTCCTAGTTGTGAATCCTGCGGAATAAACAGATTTAGACATCGGGGCAAATCAACTAGATTCTCTTGATAATGGCTTCAAAGTGGAAGCCGAAACGTCGAGATTTTACAAATGTAAAACGCGCTTCTACCCGAGAACCTAGTACTTCTAATATTACCGATCACAGAAGCCTTTCGGAACATATACAATAGTAGCTGAGTGTCATACACCTAACTACTGGATTTCACAATCTCATGTGAAATACACAGCAACCTGCGTCCCCGCCTAACTGAACATTTTTCCCTTTAGACTCTCACCGACAAGACTTACCAACAAAATTCTTACATACATACAAGGAGTCAAGTCAACATTACCGTGGATCGCTCAAGTCAGAGCTGATCTGTGAAAGGCACAAATGGGCCCAACAGAGAATGAGGATAGAAGAACGTACAGAAACAAAATACATATGTGAAATGTTGGATCAGAGAGCGAAGTTTCAAGCGATCAAGGAGATCGAGGACAAGGTGGACGGAGGAGAGAAAGAGAATCCAGAGAGAAAGGATGGGAGAGGTGTGGAGGATCAAAAAGATATATATATATATATATATATATATATATATATATATATATATATATATATATATATATATATATATATATATATATATATATATATATATATATATATATATCTTCAAAAATAATCATAATACTAAATGGCATGGCAATAACTAATAACTGTAAGTTACTCAGCCTTAATTCCTCTTTGATTTGCCTTAACCTTAACTTCGTTTTGAAAATATCACCAGGGGTATATGGGTTATAAATTAAATCGATGTCACTCTTCTAACATAGCAGTTAACTTTACAAAATCTCTTTTACACGTGGTGCAGAGTCAAATAAGGGTCAAATAGATATTTAATGCTATCATTAGAATAAACTACTTCCCAAAATTATGTGAAGTAGCCCAAATTGTAACGATTCCTAAGCCAAACAATCAGCTTGCAGAACATACAATGTCAAATCGTAAGAATCTTAAAGACCAATAAGCCTAGTGCTAATATTGTCTAGAGTATATGAGAAATTATTTCTCACGAGACTCAAATCAATAATAAACGAGAGAAAATTGTTCCCAGAGTACCAGTTTGGTTTTTTGAAATCAACATGGTCCAGCAGAACAAGTCCACTATGCCACAAATTAACTGAGACTTTCAGAAAAACTGAGACTGTTCAGAAAAATGCACGGTATAGTGCGGATTGTACGCCGGTGGCATCATTGGGCTGTATTTCTGTAAAAATCAAGCTGGAAACCACGTTAACGTTAATGGGGGTCATTACAGAACAATGACCAATGATTATTTCATTTGGAATTTGAATAGTATTGATCTGGTGGAAATGTGGTTCACGCGGCTGAACAAATCATATAGCCAATGCAACAATCGATTTATTGAGGGAACAATTTGCTGAGAAAATGAAGCTTGGAAGCCAACATAACTCGGACAACTGAGGACATAAGACTGACCCAATTGCTAGAAAAAAGTGTTCGGAAATTGTATTAACAGAATATGCCTTGTATGGACGAACCATTTTTTTTGCCATTATCGAAACGCATACTCTCTATTTCTTTTTAATATACTAAGCTATACTTAAATAGAAACTTTTAACTTCCTAGGTTAATGTTTACCCCTGTCGACAGGCTGCCAAAGATTACGTCACCTACTATAGCGTAGTAGGAACTGTTTTTGTTTTTCTGCAGTAGCCAAACCGTGGAAGTCTTGCATTAGCGTAACTGTTTCAGCTGTATCACGTACTGCTTTTAAGCTGGACATTTTCTTTGCTTCCACATAGGCTAAATTTTCTTCCCGCGAATATAAGTTTTCTTTTAGGAAATTGCTGTAAATTTTTAATTAATTATTTTTATTTAATTGATTAATTAAAAGAACAGTGAAATTAAAATAACAGATCAAACAAAACTCTCACCATATAACGAAACAGACATTCTTCTTTCGATGGAACATATCTCTTCTCAAAATCATATGTACTTTATCTTTGTAAGTTAGCTACAATATTGATCTTAGTTTGTTCATCAACTTCATCATCAAAGAGCGATACTACGACTATTTCCTCTGATACCATCAATGGTGACTGAACTTGCTCAGAGCCACTTTAGAAATCGATTTGTCAATTGTTTCGTATTCTTTCAACGTATTTAAAAACGGAAATTTTGATTCGGCGCCTTCACTGCCAAACTACATCCAAGCCCAGGCTTTGCATAAACTGCGACAATGAATAAATAATTCTTTTGAGCGCCTGTTTGTCTTTTACGCTCATTTTAAACTGAGACTGCAGCAAACATATTTTCAAAGAGTAAATAGCTTTTGCTATCCATCGTACTTGATGCATTGCACCAGGAGGTCTAATTTCAATTTTTGTTTAATTAGCTCCACCCAAAAAAATAATGGATAATTTGATCAGTTTCCGATAATCGTCACGTACGATAGATTTTGGCAGTTCATGAGTAAAAAACGTCACCAATTCGTTAAGTTTCGTGTTACAAAGATGGTGTTTGACAATATCAATGCCCGTTTCGATTGACTTAGGACTAATGCTTAGTGACTTGGTGCATATTTGATGCAAACACACTTTTAAGAACCAACTCATAAGCCGACCACAGACTTCATTCTTTTTCATCCGTTCGAATTGTCGCGATTCTGAACATCGTATTGAATCGCCAAACTTTTCTGCCCACATACTACGAGTGATTTAGAATCTGACCCAGCAGTAATTTTCAGTTGTTCTCAAAATTACTACGTCATGAGGAGGAAGCAAGTACTAGCAGTGGCAGCGGCGGTTGTTTTAAGTAAAATTAATAAAAAAAAGCAGCGCACAATATGGGTGAAAGAGTGGCTTTTAAAGCTAAAAACATATTCCTGTATTAATTTATTAAATGGGTTGAAAATGGAGTCGGGAGATTGGTTTAATTACTTAAGGATGGATGAAGAACTAGCCATATTTACCAAATAGTCATCATTAATATCAATACCCGAAAGAGTTCGTCGCGGAGTTTCTTGATGTATTAAAAATGTAAAATATTTAAAGTACCATAAATGTGGCTGGTAAATGTCATTTGCCCCAGCTCCAACCCTTTGCGAATTTTTGATTTTATTCAAATATTTTGTAAAATCGCCACGTAGAGAATCTATTTTGTTTTTGACTCTTTGTAATGTTGCATCGTTATTTATTACTTTGTATATCTTTAGTATTACTTCGTAAGCTTGATTTTTCATTCAGATCTCTATATTCAACCGATTTTATACGCCACAGCCAATGAAATTGTCCATAGGTTTCAATAACATCAATTATAAATTGTTTGTTTAATGTTTTTTGGTCCATTTTAATCAAAATTAAAGAATGAAAAATTAATGAAACACGTGCGAACCTGTATACAACCACTACTCTACGCTACTGTAAAAAAATCGACGATTCTGACGGAAATCTCCACACACTGACAGTTCGGAACAACAACCGATGAACCGTCGTTCCAAAAATCAAGCGCCAACAGATATTTTAACCGACGATACAACACGACGATTTTTCACCACACACATTGGTTTTTGGCGTTTTTGGAACGACGTTCTGAACCGCGGTGTTTTGAACGGATGAAAAAGAACGAAGTCTGTGGCCGGCCATAAACATTATGGCGACAAGCAAAAAGTAACAATTCTCGTTCCAGTTTTTGTTATAAAATTACACAAGCTCCCTGTATTAGATGATGTCGTATCACACCACATTATTTGTAGCTTATCACTTAGTTTCCAGTCATACAGTGCGTTTGAAACTGCTTTGGCTTGATCTTTGCCAGAAGAACTCTCCGGTTTAGATACTTCAAAAAGTTGCTCCTTCTCTTCATATGTTATAAGGATCGGCAGATGTTCTTCTTTAGAACTTCTCATATTCAGGTCAGGTAACCAATGAACGGTAACTAATTCGGGTACATTATTCTTAAAATCGGTTTTTGTTAATTCCGCTCTATGTTTTCTCATTTGTATTCGTCGCAACTAAAACTTAGTACTAGACATAGTCTGAAATATATAAACAGAATCCCTTACACTTAGTCGACATCTATCTAAACATGCAACTAACTCTGCAGTGATGAAATGTTTCCTTGCTTTTTTCGCAGTAGACACACAACTTACAGTTCGTGATTTTGAAAGTAAAGGTTCCTCGGTACTTTCTTCAGAGTTGGTAGATTCATCTTGAGAGGATATACTGTCATGTAAAGTAAAAGATGACAATAAGCTCTCTGAAGACTTTTGCGTGGTTATCTTTTTTTTTTGCTTAGCTATTTCTTCTTTCTCTGCTAACGGTTTGTCTACGCCCGCTAAGCAACCTGGATGCCCTGGCTCTCTTTGTTTTTGTAAGAAAATGTTATGTTCATCTATATTCATTCTATCAAGAGCAACAGCGTATGCGAAATCAAATAAATTATCCAAACTCTTTTGGAAATTCTCCTCGCGGCGTCTGTAAACATCCTGTATTTGTTGTAGTTTTTTTGAAGCTCTCGCCAGAATTTATAGAGATCCACAAGCTTCTTCACTCAGTTAGGTAGTTATTCTAGCCTTTTCCCAGAATATAATACACTCCTGAATGACAAGATTTACACTTTCACTTACAGTCAGTTGAACTTCACGAATGTTAAAAAATAAAACCGCGAGAACTTGATGATTATAAGGTAATTTTGCATCCGTATGACGTGATTTACGTCAACAACCAAGAAAATACTTTTTTAATACTTCTTAGTTCCACTGACATCTTCAAAACATAAAACAATGCGACATATATCATAATCATCATCATCATCATCAGCCCGAGGTCGATCCACTGCAGTGATAAGGCCTCTTCAGCATGCTTCCCACTTTCACAGTCCTGGATTTTCCTCTGCCACTCAGGTCCAATATATTTAACGATGTCATCAGTCCATCGAGCTTTCGGTCTTCTTCGCGGACGTTTGCGATCAAGCGGTATCCACTCCAGGATTGCCCTGATCCATCTGCCGTCCAATCGCCTCGATACATGGCCTGCCCATCTCCATTTCAATTGCTTCACTCCTCTAATGATGTAACACACTTTCGTTTGTTCCCTAATCCATACGCAGGGCTTTTGTCTCGTCTTGTAGTGCCAGACATAAATATTTCTATTCCCCTCTGTGCTACCCGAAGTTTTTAAATTGATTGCAATGTGAGTGTCCAAGTTTCACTTCCGTATGTCATAACGGGCAGGACGCACTGATCGAAGACTTTTCTTTTCTGCCAAAGTGGGGCTTTACTCTTAAACACTATGTTGAGCCTACTAAATACCCGCCAGCCACACTTAACACGTCGTTCCACCTCACGGGCTGTATCCCCCTCCATTAAAATCATCTGCCCGAGATATATAAAGTGATCCACAATCTCCAAATCCTTTCCTAAAACTCAAATTTTCCTGTCCTCGGCGAATTTATTGATCATAACCTGGGGTTTATTTTTAAGCCAACTGGTTCGCCAGCACTTTGCAGTTCTTATGTGCGTCTTTGCAGCTCTCCTGGATCTTGTAAAAGAAGAACAATGCAGAATATCATCTGCAAATCTAAGATGGTTTAAGTTTACACCATTGATCTTTATACCATCCTATTCTCAATCCAATTTACGGAATATTTCCTCAAGGGAAGTCGAGAAAAGAATAGGCGATATTGCGTCACCCTGCCTTACACCTCGTTCTACATTAATTCCCACTTTAAGATCTTCAAGGTGAATTGTCACTGTAGCTCCATCATATACATGTAGCTCCATCATATATGCATCAGGCTGGTGCGTCACTCTGGAGACAATTGTTCGTCGAAGATGTCGGGGAATTGCTGGTGCTTCTCGTATTGACGATCGGCTCGGGTGGAATCAGTCCCTCTTTCATACGGTTCTTTTGTTTCATTCGCCTGTTTTAGAACCAGATTTTTACTTAGGCCTCGTGCAGTTGCAACGCAGAAGCAATTTCGATTCTTCTCGCTCTGTAAGGAAATATCGAATATGTTAAGAAAGTTTTTCGAGGAATTTTACTTAGCACCTAGCGCTATATAAGTATATCTACTATAAGTATATCTACCGTATATATATATATATATATATATATATATATATATATATATATATATATATATATATATATATATATATATATATATATGTATATATATATATATATATATATATATATATATATATATATATATATATATATATATATATATATATATATGTATATATATATATATATATATATATATATATATATATATATATATATATATATATATATATGAACATGTAGGAAACGTCTGCACATTTCCAAGAAAAGAATGCAATGAACGATGGAATGTACTCTCGGACTAACAGTTTAAATTATTGTTTTAATAATATTTTTAAATACATTATTTAGTTAAATATATTTTGTCTTAATGATTTTCTTTACCTGTTCAATTTATAATAGGTTTCGTTATCTGTTGCGTTATGTTGAAGCTGGTCGGCTCTTTCTGTATAAACGATATTAAATATTTTACTTTCCGAACAATCTATTTGAAGAAAAACGGCAAACAAAAATATTTGCCCGCCATCGTCGTTTACTTTGCAATAAAGAATTCTTCCATACTTTAAAATTAGTTGGTAAAGATATCGGATTTCATACCTTATTGGTGTCTCCGTCAATTTGTGTAATGGCTTGGGCGACATGCCTGCTAGAGACGGTTTAAAATTAAAAGCTTTTAAAGTAAAATCAATAGAAACGCCTAGGCTGGCCTGCGTATTGTCGAGAATTACTCTCTGCGACTATATTTTAATTGCATTGTTCCGCATTTTTTTTTAATCACAGGTTGTGCATCGTTGTTTACTTATTCTGTCTTATGTTCCTTGTAAGCTTTATAGATCTTTCGTTCCAAATATAAGGCTTTGTGGATATTACTCTTGGTTTTTTACCATGAAATAAAAGCTTTTTAAAGAATGTTATAACGTATTGACCGTTTTGTCCCTTAATTATTTGTGGTCTGTTAAGGAGGTACGAGCGAATCTTAAAAAAAAAAGAGTTTCCAAGTTTAAGACTTGAAATTCAGTAATTGTGACGAAGGATATGTAATTCAACTATGCTCAATTAAACACTCATTTAAAAATTATTCACCTTCTAGTTTTTTAGAAAAATGATATTTTTAAACAGTTTTTATACACAGTCTCTTATAATAGAATGATTTCCGCCACGGATTTTTCTATTTCTTTCACTATTAATTTTCCAACTTTATAGAATAGAAAAATCACTTAATAAAGTTTAGTATTTGCAGATTATTATTATTATTATTATTCGCGTATGGGCCCTGGTGGACCACGCGAAGTACAATTAGAGGCGCTTGTTGTTGTTAGCCTTCCTTTGCGCCCATACTAATTTTATTCTTTCGCTATGAGCTTTTTTCCTTTTTGACATCTATCCTTATTGGCCGCTTTTTCCAATCCATTTTCCATGATTATTTCACCCAAATATTTGAATTGAGAGACTCGTCTGATGTTACCATATTTCGTTTTTAGGAATGGTGTTCTTAGTCTGTTGCAGGTCATGTATTGTGTCTTTTCAAAGGAAATTTGGAGTCTTACCTTTTCGCCTGTTTCTTTTAGGATTTCAATCTGTTTCTGTGCCGTTAATACATCTTGAGCTAAAATTGCTAGATCATCAGCAAATGCCAGACAATCAATTTTGATGTTGGTTCTCCCCAGTTTAATGGGCTGGTCAATATTCAGGGCCGACTTTTTTTCACGCCACTCCTGTATTACTTTTTCTAGAACACAGTTAAATAAGAGTGGCGAGAGTCCATTCCTTTGTCTCACTCCAGTTTTAATTTCGGGCTCTGAGGGGTCACCCATGAATTTAACTTTTGATCTTGTGTTAGTTAACGTTGCTTTAATAATTGCCAGCGTTTTCAGATCTAGTCCTTGTTCTTTCAAGATTCGGAATAAAGATTCGCGGTCATAGAATCATATGCTTTTTTGAAATCCACAAATGTACAGACGAGATTTTTATTGTTAGACGAGGTTTTTGATGTCTTAGAATCAACTTTAGATTCAGGATCTGTTCAGGGCAGGATCTGCCCGGTCGAAAACCTGCTTGATATTCACCAATATTAGGTTCTAACTGTCCCTGTGCTCTGTCTAGTAGACATTGAGATAGAATCTTGTAATAAACTGGGAGAAGAGATATCCCTCTATAGTTGTTTACATCCGTTCTATCTCCTTTCTTATGTAGTGGATGGATTAGAGTATCTTTCCAATCTTCCGGAATCCGTTCGGTTCGCCAAACTTCTTGTAGAATTTTGGTTATTTCCTTGATTGTATCTGGACCAGCGGATTTCAAAAGTTCAGCAGTGATTCCATCTTCACCAGAAGCTTTGTCATTTTTAAGCCGCTTGATTTGCCTAATTATTTCATCTTCATTCGGTGGTAATAAATCTGGGTTTGTTTGTTTAGGGTTTAGTGTTGCTAATTTGTTTCAGGGCTCAGGACAGTTTAGTATTTATTCAAAATATTTCGCAAGTTCTTTGCAATTGTCTTGGTTATTTAGAGCTAATTGTCCCTTTTCCTTTTGGAAGCAAAGACTTTGCGGTTGATAGCCTGTTAATTTAGTTTTAAATGTTTTGTAAAAGTTTCGGGTGTTATTTGTTTGTAAATCTTTTTCTTTTTCATTAAGTTGATTGTTTTCATATTTTCTTTTAGTTTGTCTAATTAGCTTCGATGCTTCTTTTCTTACTTCCAAAAAGATGTTATAGTTTATTGCTGTTTTTTGACTGTTCCAATCTTTGAATGTTTTACTTCGGCTTAATACGGCTTGCTCGCAAACTTCATCCCACCACGGATGTTTTCTACGTTTTTGTAAAGGGGCCAACTTTAAGGCTGTTTTAATAATTTTCTGTTTCAATTCCTGCCAGTTCTGTGCTGGTTGTTTATCGAGCTCTTCTGTTAGGGCTGGTTTTATTTTCGTTGGGTTAAACGTTTATGGGGGTTATTAGGGTTATTTCGTTTGGTATTAGCAGCCTCTTTTGAATAAGTTTTCGAGGTTTTAAGCTAAGTGTGATTCTAGTCAAGTAGTGATCCGTGTCTATATTTGCTCCTTTCCTGACTTGAACATTCAAAATCTCTTTATAATTGACATACGAAATGGCAACATGATCAATTTGAAATTCACCCATGTACGTATTTGGGCACCTCCAGGTCTAAAGATTATTATTATATATGAATAATATCGGGTTACCGATATAATTATATAAATAATCTAAGTCAAACTTTTTACCAAACACTCGACAAAAAGCCTACGAAAAGTTTATGAATTCATTGTTAATAGAAAGGTGAAATACTTCTGTTTTCATCAGTGTTCATTATATGTTTCTAACCACAAATTTTTCCCCTACGATGAGAAAACCAGAACAGTAACGCAACCGAACGCCTTTTTATTTTAATTTAATTTGGCGTAGCTGTCGGTGAGACAACGGTGAGGCAAGATGAATCGGACCAAAGATTCAATTAGTCCCAAAAAGAACGCGTCGTTATTAAGAAGACCGATCTATCTTCGTTTGTTGGACTATTTCCAACGGACACGGACTGTTTATTTCGTAAAAAATTTCGTTCATCAGCCGGATTCTTTTTTTGTTTTTTTTTTCTAATCAAAAATAGACACGTTTCTGTCGTAGTTTCTTTAATGATAACAGTACAACAAATCAACAATTAAAACTTTAACAATATACTTTTCTCGGTAGTTTTTTTCTTTGAATTGTATCAGTTTTAGCAAGTGTATATCAAAGAATATAAACGTATTGGATTGAAGCAAAAGTTTACCCCGTTTTGGTGCTAAATGGTATTGCATCGCAAAGCTGAAACGGTGAACAGAAAGAATTTCAGAGAATACAGTATTCACTCGTCAAGCGCGGGGTTTCTTCAACCACGGTTTTGTCTTGCGAAATCGCCTAGACTAAATATTCAATCGAATTATGTAGAAGGGCGTTTTCATCGTAATCTCGTGCGAACTGCTATTCTAATTTTCCAGGAATTGCTTTATAGCCTTTTTTGCATGACGCACGGCCGTTGGTTACGCATTTACATAGTTTGTATGTATCATTATTCAAGCGAAGTTGATAATTAGGAAGAATCTTGTCATTTTCGTGAGTTTAATTACTTTATGTTAGTTATATGTACAAGTCCTAATTTTATAATCTAACGGCGTCCACAGGCCAAGACTTTGTTAAAAAGAAGCAAAATGTAATGACCCTTGATACAAAAATTTTATTTTTACACTGTCTTGCTGCAAGTGAAATATATGCTAATGCCGCGAAAAAGTTTAAAGCAACTGAATCCTTAGTAAGAACAATAAAAAAAAGTGAGCAATCCATTCGGGCCAGTGTTTCGTGCGGTACTAGTACCAACCAATAAAGTTAGGTGTTTCTTGCGACCTCTAACGATGGAAAAGATGGAAAGAGCACTCGGAATTTGGATCCAGGATCAAACAAAAAGAACAGTGCCTCTTAGCAACCGAATTATTCAAGAAAAAGCTAGGTGTCTTTTCGAGAATCTAAAGTCAGATGAGGAAACTCTAAGCTTCCAAGCCAATAAGGGTTTCTTTGAAAATTAAAAAAAAAACATAAAAATTACTGGGGACTCGGCTTCTGCAGATGACGAGGCAGCTAATCGGTATCCGACTAAATTCCAATAATTGATTGAATGTAAGGGTTATCAACCAGACCAGGTATTTAACGATTTATTTTGGAAGAGGATGCCTGCTTGAACTCAAACCGAAATATCCGCACCAGGATTTAAGGTTGCAAAGAATAGGGTTACTCTTCTCTTTTGCTGTAATGCTTCATCCGCGTGCTCCAAAAAATAAAAACAAAAATTATCTTCCGGTCTTTTCGAGGGCAAATCAAAAAGTGTTAGGCAATATTTTACCTCAAAATCGTTACCATTCAAAGCATTACTGCTTATTGGTAATGCTCCCGACCATTCTGAATCCCTTAAGTTTGCTGATCAAATATAGAAGTTTGATTCCTACCTCCTAACACTACATCACTGATACAACCATTAGATCAGCGCTGGAACCCGCATTAAAGAATACTCTATTTTTTTTGCTAATTTTTGCCTACAAACCATGCTAATAAATGTAGTTAGTATAGTTAATTTTTTTGTAGTATCAGTAATTATTCAGAAAAAACAATAGATATTGTTTAACGCAGTAAATATTGATATTAATACGAAAAATAGGAATGAAATTTGTGCTAAATTGTTTGTAGTTTATTGTAATCACAAGATTGTTTTACTTTATTCATGTAAATTCATGAAACTACTAATGAAATTCATGAAATTCATGAAACTACAAATGATATAAATGTTTGTAGTAGTACGCGTATATTTGTAGTGACTTAAACTCTTATTGTAACTGCAAACAAAAGAATCAACTGATCCAAAAATGATTATGATTAAAAAGGTTAAACCCTAAGAAATTAAACCGTTTGTAGTTTTTTGAACTAGTATACAGATATATACATGCATGCATACCCATATGTATGTCAGAATTATAAGGCTTTCTAAAGCATTCTATTTTCCGTTTCATAAAACTGCAAACAATAATACATAGAAATAAACAGATTTCGTAACTTATTAGCTACTGAGTCGTCGTTGCTATTGCGGTATGCATTGTAGTATCAACTAACTGGTGATTTTTAGGGAACAAAAGGTTCCACACTTTATAAAATCGTTTGCAGTTGAAGATTCTTGGACAACAATTTTCTGAAACTTTATTAACTTCAGTGCTGCCCAGGCATAATGAGTGTCATGGTTTGCAGGTTAATTTATTCTGTAACTACATAAAACTACAGACAATTTCCATTAAGAAACGATTGAGTCAATACGTCACCTCTAATAAAGTCGGTGATACAAATACTATCGTTTCAGTAGCTCATGTTCTATAAAATCTGCAAATGAACAGAAGAATTTACGTTCGATATAATCGTTTGTAGTTTATAAATTGTTAGTAATCATTTAATCGAACTCTTGTTGAAAAGGGTATTGCTACACTTTTGAAGATTATGTTACTTGTCTAAAGAATCAACTGAATTTCGCGGTTATTTTCTATGCTATCCATAATTTTGGATGGAAACAGTTGGCCCATAAAACATGTATAGTTTATGATTTAGTGTTCCTTGCTTTATGAGCAATGGTTAGTTGCTTGACCGAAAGGAAGCCCCACCCATCCCTTACATGTTTCGACTGTTAGTGGTTAGGCTCATGAGGATACCGACATATGCTCTCTCGCCAAGAATTTTCGCCCACCTCTCGTCGGATGGCTTATAAATGGAGTTTTTTTACTTCTTTGGACTGCGTTCAACGAGTCAACAGGAGGAGTTAGGAGTTATACACCCCCGACCGTTGAGTTCCACAATCTCATGTGGAACGCACAAAAACCTGCGTCTCCGCCATAATGGGCAATGATTAGTTGCTTGACCGGGAGGAAACGTCACCCATCCCTTACATTGGAGGGCACATGTTTCGTCTGTTGGTGGTTACACTCATCAGGGTACCGACATATGGTCTCTCGCCAAGAATAGGGAGTCCCTCTCCACAATCAAACAACCCATGGATGGCTTATAAATGGAGTTTTTTTAATTCTTTGGACTGCGTCCAATGAGACAACAGTAGTCAGGAACTACTGCAAACATTTATATCATTTGTAGTTTCTGGGTTAGGGTCGTTTTTTCCGACAACTTCGTTATTTTCAATTTTATCCGCTATTTATTTACCTGAATAGAATAAGAAAAATTGTTCTTGTGACTGCAATAAACTATAAACAATTTAATACTAATTTTATTCCTATTTTTCGTATTGTTATCAATATTTACTGCCTTGAACAATATCTATTATTTTTCCTGCATAATTACTGACACTACAAAAAAATGATCTATACTACATTTATCAGCATCATTTGTAGGTAAAAATAAGCAAAAAAAAATCAAGTATTCTTTAATGCCGGTTCAACCGTGATGGAGCTTTAGATTAGGGATTATGTCAAGCAAACTCTCAGTTCATGTATGTATTGAATAGCATGAAACAAAATCATGTTCTCACTGTTACTGAGAGTTGGAAAGTTTTTAAAATCGCCTACTCCAAAGCATTTATGAAAGGAGCAGTGAGGGAGTTATTTTCATCAACATTAAATTTCTTTTGAAGAAAGTTATGGCCAGAGGTTGTGGCTGATACGTCAGCAGTTCCTGAAAAAGCAACAAAAATTGAAGACGTAAGAATCTTACACGAAATTCATGGGGATTTTTTCGACGAGTTGCAAGCAAGTGACGTTGAAGAAGTTATAGCTTCTCACGATAATGAACTATCAGAATCAGAACTGCTTCAAATTGTGAAAAATACATCGGATGTCGAAGGCAATACAGAAAATGAGATCCCAATGAGGCAGCGACTACTAATATTACCACTACATTCCTAACGTTGAGTAGTTTACAAAAAATTTTATTTATGTAATGGTTGATGTGAAAACTTATAAACATATTTAGTCTAAACCAGCTTTTTTTGCAGTAATAGTTTCTCTTCTTCGGATATATGCGAATCGCCTATGTGTAAGAAGTCAAATTTTAGAAAGCTCATCCGCACATTTAGTGATATAAAGGGTGATTCTTTTAGAGTATCCGAATTTCCGATAGGGGTCGCTGTCAAACGAACTGTGTGAAAAGTTTCCGTTGTACTGTGCCCAAATCTGAAACAAAACTTGACTGCACGACATTGTTTCCGCTCATTTCAACAGACTAAAAAAAATCCGATTCAGCAAGAGTTCAACACTAAAAATGCATTAGATTATAGCGTGTCTCCTCTCCAAAGAAAAAAACCAACAATGTTGTTAGATCAAACGCCACGCCACTACTTTGAAGACATAAAAAAATCATTGAATTATAGCGAGCAAAAACGAGACTACGTTGAAGAACAAATCGATTTTAAATAAAAAAATAATATTTAATTAAAAAAATATCCGACTTTTCATTCTACCTTTGTATATATGAAAATGCGATACATTTCATTTTAATATAACAAATTTAAAGAAAACATTTATAAATATATATTTAAATTTCACTATATTAAAATTTCTTTACCACAATCAAAAAATATCAATGCAATAATCGATACGATTATCGATTACGATAATCAAAGCAACGCTAGATCAAAGAATATAATGATTTTTTTTAAATTAGGACTTAATTAAAATATTTTTTTCAGTTCCAAAAGTTCCCCCAGTTTCAATCGCCGATTATTCCAATCAATCACCGAACTTGGAGGTGCAAAATCCCGCATCCAGAAATCCCTGTATCGGTTCTAACGCTTCTAGTCTTCTCAGCATTAACTGCCTTAACACGGGCCGAACAAATTTTACAAATAAGCAACTGACGGAGCTAGAAAAGGAATTTCACTTTAACAAATACCTTACCAGGTAAGAATTTATCTCTTTACTGCATGCTTTAACTCTATAATAGCGTTAAATAACAATGATTAATTACTGTCCAGTATTCCACATAATGTTTAGAGTGTATATCTTGTATAATTCATGATTCATATAATTCATGATAATTCATGATTCATTTATGGGGCTCTCATAAAGTGTATCTAAAAAAAAAGGTTTATCATTACTGTGCTAAATAAAAAAGTCCACTACTATAATCTAAAAGTGCAGTGACTTTTTAAATAAGACACAATATATTTATTTTGTCATCCAAATGTTGTCTCCTTTAATGTAATACCCCCTCACTACAACAGATTTATTCCAACGTTTTTTCCAGTCTTCGAAACAGTTTTTATACTCGACTGTTGGGAATTTCCTCTAAAACGGCCAACTAACTCTCTTAAACGGCTTCTGTGAATTCAAAACATAGCTTGCGAATTGAAGGAAGTTGAAAAAATCACAAAGTTCCATATCTGATGAATAGAGGACTTATGCACTGGCGTTGATTTTTAGCGAATAATTGTGATGTTCAATGAACTGTTTCGTCATAAATCTGAACGTTTTACAGCGACATTTACTGAACGCCAATTACTTACTACAAAACACTGGATTTCGGAAATGTTTTCTTTATTAGTTTACGAAGAACGTCTTCCTAAACGAGCTTCATCTTTAACTGCTCCTCTATCATCACTAAAGTCCTTATATAAACATTTTTTTTGACAAATTCTTTACCGTAACACTTTGTCAGCATTTCTAATGCACCAACACAATTATGCAAATGCAAATTATTTATTCGATAAATTTATTCACTTCACAAATCATCCACAAATTTTTTAACAATTACAAAAAACTGAAACTTCTGTCAAATATCAACCAAACGTCATACGAACTTAAAAATCAGTTCAATGTATTGTCACAAAGATTAACTTACTTTTTGAGCATAGTAGAATATCCTATAAGGGCACCATCGTAAGTTAATTGTATGCTAAGCTACTATCGAAACCTGGTGAAGAAATAAACTGGTTCAACTAGAGATCCCCAAAACAAATAGTATAATCTAATGAAATTAAAATATGGGCCAATAGGATTATTTTAAAAACCAGGCTGATAAAATGGAAATGGAATGGAAGAAATAAAAAAAAATAGACGAAGCAAATTGAGTCGAGGCGTTTTTCTTTTCCAAAATAACAAGCCTCAAGGCTGGTTTCTAAATTAATTATTAGCCTCCTTTCTCTTCTCTAAATATAGCCTCTTGCGTTTATTTTTTTATTAGTTAAGTTGAAGTAACATTTACTGGAAGGTAATTTAATAAATTTCTAACATAGATGATGTGGCTAGAAGAGAAATAGTATTTCTTCCAAAAACACCGAACCGTTTTAGTAGATTATTTTGAATTATTAAAATTGTTTCAAATGTTCCAGCTTTTTTTTTTTAAGATAAGGAGGGTAATTTAATAGGAATATGCTGAAAATATAAGGAAGAAAACAAAGGCACGGAACAGCAGATGACAACAGATACAAATAGGGAAGAAAGAGAATACAAAAATAAGAATAACAAAATATAAACCGAAGAAAAAACAAAATTGTCAGTGAAACAGAAGAAGCAAAATTCACCTATATAACATCTAAAGAAAATTGTAAAAAAGATCACTGAAAATAAGAGCCGGTAATCAGAAATGTAAAGATTAATAAAAGGGATAAAAACAAATGCCATTGTCTAAAATAGATGACATTGCTACAAAAAAAACACTGAGAAAAACTATATAGAGATTGCAGGGATTAGTTCGAAGTATAGGGCTGGAAACAATTATACAATGGAACAATTTTATATTAAAAAAGAGATAAAAGGAGTTACAAATTTGAAGTAGTAGAAGCTTTCAAATATCTGGGGGGAAACCGTGACTGTAAATCCAGGATCTGCGGAAGAGATTCAAGCAAGGCTGATAGCAGATATATTCATGCTGTCAGTAAAGTGTTTATTAGAAAAAAAATATATTGAAAAAGTTATATATTGAAAAAATAAGATAATTTCTAAAACAATATTCAAAAAAACTGAATGACACACGATCAAGAGAACAAGCAGGATTCACAAGTGGATTCACTACAATGGATCACATCCAGGTTGTACAGCAGGTCATAGAAAGGCACAACGAATACAGCATGCCACTTGCTTGGCTTTTATCGACTACGAAAAAGCACTGCTTATCCAAGGGGTAGATAAATCATATGTAAACCTATTAGGATGGATATATGATGGAGCTACAGCCACAATTCACCTTGATGATCTTGAAGTGGGAATTAATGTAGAACGAGGTGTACGGCAGGGTGACGCAATATCGCCTATTCTTTTCTCGGCTGGCCTTGAAGAAGTATTACGTAAACTGGATTGGGAACAATACGTAATCTTGGATTGGGAATGATGTAAAGATCAATGGTGCAAACTTAAACAATATTAGATTTGCAGATGATATCGTTCTCCTTTCACAAGACCCAGACGAGCTGCAAAGACGCATACAAGAACTGCAAAGGGATGGCGAACCATTTGGCTTGAAAATAAACAGAAAGAAAAAGAGTCAGGTTATGTTCAATAACTTTGCTCAGGACAGAAGAATTTCAGTTTTAGGAAGGGATTTGAAGATTGTGGACAGATTTATATATCTAGGGCAAAGGATTTCAACGGAAGTGAATACCGCCCGGGGCTCAACATTGTGTCGGGGCTCAACAAAAGCAGACTCCCACTTTGCCTGAAAAAGTCTTCGATCAGTGCGTTCTGCCCGTCATGACATACGGAAGTGAAACCTGGACACTCACATCGCAATCAATTCAAAAACTTCAGGTAGCACAGAGGGGAATAGAAAGATGTACGCTTGGCATTACAAGACGAGACACAAAGTCCTGCGCATGGATCAGGGAACAAACGAAAGTCTGTGACATCATTGGAAGAGTAAAGCAATTGAAATGGAGATGGGCAGGCCATATAGCGAGGCGATGGGATGACAGATGGACCATGGCAATCCTGGAGTGGATACCGCTTGATCGCAAACGTCCGCGAAGAAGAACGAAAGCACGATGGATTGATGATATCGTTAAGTATATTGGACCAGAGTGGCAGAGGAAAGTCCAGGACCGTGAAAGTTGTAAAAATGCTGAAGAGACCTTCATCCTGCAGTGGATCGACGCGGGCTGATGATGATGATGATTATATATATATATATATATATATATATATATATATATATATATATATATATATATATATATATATATATATATATATATATATATATATATACGGTATACGGTAGATATACTTATTTAGCGCTAGGTGCTAAGTACTTACTTAAAATTCCTCGAAAAACTTTCTTAACATATTCGATATTTTCTTACAGAGCGAGAAGAATCGAAATTGCTTCTGCGTTGCAACTGAACGAGACCCAAGTAAAAATCTGGTTCCAAAACAGGCGAATGAAACAAAAGAAACGTATGAAAGAGGGACTGATTCCACCCGAGCCGATCGTCAATACGAGAAGCACCAGCAATTCCCCGACATCTTCGACGAACAATTGTCTCCAGGGTGACGCACCAGCCGGAAGCAGCGAAAACAGCCGGGATTCAAACTGAAAGGCGGAGATGGACATTTGATGCAAAACTGTGAAAGTTAACTTATTTTGAATTAGGTGTGTTTTTTTATTATTATCTGAGATTAATTGCAAAGTACTTTTAAGAGATAGAGACTAAACAGTTTTATATTAAGATGTTTGTTTTGTGAATTTATTTCATCTCCTAGTTGAATTTGACAGTTGATATGTCCGCCAAAGAAAACTCTTTTGAAAAGCTTTAGATTGATACAAATTACGACTTAGATGTAAAATAGGAAAAATTTAATATATTTCTTACTGTGTACAGATTAATATAAATCGTGAACATTTTACAATAAGAAAATACATTTAATTGAAAATGTAATTTTCTTATCATAGCAGGTACTGTTTCGTTGCAGAATTTGAGTAAAATATATTAATATACAAACGCTTACCGTATATCGTTAATATTGATCACTAGAAACTAAATCTGGCGACGAATTTGATAAGTATAGTAAGTTCGCAGCGTAATTCTCGGCCTTGTTCGTTAACATTTGAGATCAGTTTATAAAGCCTCAAAAAGATTTATTTACAAATACAAAATCAGAGAACTGTTAATCAACACAAGATTTCTTATTATATCTAGTTAATATGGGTCTTTTAGTTTTTCCAAGATACTTTCGATCATAATCTTGACAACTATTTATAAATCCCCCATTTTTCATGTTGATCTACTTTATTCTTTGGATTATTCAGGACCTATATTGACTTATTATATAATTTTTAGACTACTTTAATATCGATTTTTTTCAAAATATTATCTAGCCCTCTGGTTAATTGGCGATCAAATGATGTTACCATGAATTTATGTGTGCTCTGTTTCTTTTGAAAACTCGAAGATTCAGTCGTCGATAATTTCCTTAACTTATGTGTTCTAATTAATCTATCTACAATATTACTATTAAAACCACTCACTTCGACTGTCTCCCTAATTACTTATATTTCTTTGTTATAACTATCTTTGGTCGATCTTGATGGCTGCCTAGATTAAATCATCTTGATGATGCTAACATGGTTAGCAAAACGCACGTCGAAAAATTCAAAACAAGTGATTTACTATTTCTCCATCTGGACACGAATTATGAAAATAAATGAACTATATACTAAATATCTAGAATATATAACTAAATACCGTAATAGAAAAATTGAACCAGATTTTAAAAGTGTTGATATCTCGCTGCGTAATGTCTGAATGATTGTGGCGTATTCATATTTTTTTTTCCTTTATTTGGGGTTTTCGCCACTATCTAAAACTCAAAAAATATCAAAAATACTTGTTCTTATGTAAAGAAAGCATCACTGGGTAAAAACAAAAAACCAAACGGAGACAAATTTCTCGGTGATTCTTTTTTGTAATAAATTTGCCTAACGAACAAAATTTGAAAGATATAAAAATGTTATAAAAAAATTTACAAACTTTTAACGTTAACGTTTCGGAGTGTCCTCTCCCCCCGTTTTCAAAACTAAACTAAAAAATAAATTATATTAATTTGTAATATATAAAGTAACGAGTAAAAGTAAATATACTTTTTGTGTATGTCAACGATACCTACATTGACAACAATAGATTTTCAATACAGTGACATACTACCAAATAATTTATATAGGTAATTTTTACTGTATGATTGTTTATTGTACTGATTGTGTATTCAAATATTTAATTTTTGCATTACAAATTAATATAATTTATTTTTTAGTTTAATTTGAAAACGGGGAGAGAGGACCCTCCGAAATGTTAACGTCAAAAGTTTGTACATTTTTTTATAACATTTTTATGTATTTAAAATTTTGTTCGTTAGACAAATTTATTACAAAAAAGAATCATTAAGAAATCTGTCTCCGTTTCGTTTTGTGTTTTTACCCAGTGATTCTTTCTTTACATAAGAACTGGTATTTTTGAGTTTTAGATAGTGGCGAAAAACCCAAATAAAGGAAAAAAAAATCTCCTTGCGTCCTGATTTACAACTGAAATTCTGCAACAATTATTTTATTGAGATTATGAGCATATTGTAGATATAAGATGCAGTTTACTGCACTATGTTATTCCATTTGCAATTGTCAAAATAGTATTTTCAATTCTTTGAGAAAACAATAGCATAATAGCCACCTATAATGTCGAGTAAATATTTGTCCTGCATACGTTAAATAAATTAATTTCAAAACCCCTATACACGTTATTGATTTCGTATTTATTCGGAAAAAAAATCAAAAGAAAAATATACGAAAATGTAAGTTAAAAAAACGATTTGTATATAACTTTGTATATAGTACTTAAGTTATAGGTTACTCAGGGATATAACATGTATCAAATACAATTATTTAAAAATAAGGTTGTAGTTTTATTCCGTTGCCCTTGACTAAATTAGAAAAATCAAGAAGGCACATATAAAAAGCAAGTACTATACACTGTTGAGATGAATAATTACTAATAAAATGTTCTTCTTATTCCTCCTGTAGTGCTACAGCCCGTTAGTGAACCTTGATCTCATTCAACTTTCGCCTTCAACTGGATCGATATATTGAATCAATCCAGTCTGCGGCCTTGTACGAGGGTGATAACAAATAAAGTAAAGACACCGATACACCGCCGAATTGAAAGGCCCATTACTTTGAAGGAGACGATGACGATTCTACTTTCTATCGCATAAAAAATCATAAAAAAATATCTCAGAATGCCTCATTACTTCATTTACACTCATCTCATCAAGAGTCGTAGTAACATTTTTTGTCGAAATGGGACTGCTAAACCCACGGTGTTTCTTTTAATAATGTAAATTTTCTTGCAAAATTTGATTTTGTTTGCAAAAACCCTTTCTTTTCTGTCTGTTTGAATGTATCTTTCCTTCATTTCATTTGGAACCCATTTTCCTTCTTTCTGGATGTTTTCCAATGCGTGTAAGCGTTCGGAAATTGTGGACTGGACCACATTCAATGCTTCTGCCAATTGTTTCAACGCATGAGTTGAGTTTTCACCCAATAATGCTTGCAAATCTTCAAACTTTTCCGGTATCCTGGACGCTCCTTGTGTTTTATATCAAAATCATCACTTTTAAAGCCTTTAAACCATCATTCACAAGTTTTTTGGGTTAGAGAAGTTTGTATTACTATTTTTCATAAATAAATGTTGAAGGTTATCTAATAATTATTTGCTCCTTCTTGGTGATTATACTGGACCTGAAAACATTTGGTAATCTTCAAAAATACTTTCATAAATTTAGATTTTTACTAAAACTAATATTTTTTACGTGACTTTATTATAAACAAAAAGCTACTTTCACATTATCAATCTTTATTTCAACTTGTATTGTTTACGATATATTCTAATGCCACGCTCACGCTCGCACATACGTTCATACCTATCAAAAAATGTTATTAATCATTCCAGAATGACACAAACTTAACATTTGCTAGTAATTTTTTTGAGTATAATGATTGAATATGATCTAAACCGAACCACCTAAGATAGCACTAATTGAAAACAAGCATTATTTTAAATCGAATATCTTTAGGATTAGGACGAAGTAAAAATAGTTCCACGAACTTATGTTATTTCTTTGTTGTGTATACTAAAAATCCATATCAATCTCCTGTTTTATTATTTCATTCAATTTTAAACTAATATTTTATATATTCATTTAAAAGTTGATAATCAATTTTGAAAATGTTCTCGATGAAGATTACCTTTAATTAAATTAAAGAAAATAGAATGTCGTAGGTCTAAATATATTAAACTAACAAGTTAACTATGATGAGAAATAAAAGAAAAATGTTCTCTTTGTCAAGCCGAGAATTTTTCCAATGACCCCTGTAAATTAAAATCAAATAAACAGAGAACACTAAATATCAATATTCCTTTTATCTGTCCTACTATTCACGCTTTATTTTCAAAGCATCGACTTCTACGTTACGAAAATAACACAAACAATTTTTTTCGTGTAACAAAAAGTCTTACTTCGAAGTCTAAGAGCGAAAATAAGAACTACTTTCTGGATCTTTCCCAATGCGTGTAGACGTTCGAAAATTGTGGACTGGACAACATTCAATGCTTCTGCCAATTGTTTCAACGTATGAATTGACTATTCATCCAATAATGCTTGCAAATCTGTATCTTCGAACTATTTCGTTTATCCTTTTAAAGCGTTTAAACCATTGTTCAAAAGTTTTTTGGGTCAAAAAAGTTTGTATTACTATTTTTCATAAATAAATGTTAAAGCTGATCTAATGATTATTTTTTCCTTCTTGGTGATTATACTGGAACTGAAAACATTTGGAAATCTTCGAAAATGCTTTCATCAATTTAGATTTTTACTAAAACTAATATTTTTTACGTGACTTTATTATAAACAAAAAGCTACTTTCACATTATCAATCTTTATTTCAACTTGTATTGTTTACGATATATTATAATGCCACGCTCACGCTCGCACATACGTTCATACCTATCAAAAAGTGTTATTAATCATTTTAGAATGACACAAACTTAACATTTGCTAGTAATTTTTTTTAGTTATAATGATTGAATATGATCTAAATCGAACCACCTAAGATAGCACTAATTGAAAACAAGCATTATTTTAAATCGAATATCTTCAGGATTAGGACGAAGTAAAAATAGATCCACGAATTTATGGTATTTCTCTGTAGTGTGTACTAAAAATCCATATCAATCTTCTGTTTTATTATTTCATTCAAAAATAAACTAATAGTTTATATATTCATTTAAAATTAGATAATCAGTTTTGAAAAAGTTCTGAATAAAGATTACCTTCAAATGGTAAGGTCAAAGCTGAGACAACCGCATATTTTACAGAGTTGAATAAATTGAATTATACTGAGGGCATTAAAGAAAATAGAACGCCGTAGGTTTAATTACATTAAACTTACAATCTGACTATGTTGAGAAATAAAAGAAAAATGTTCTCTTTGTGAGGCCGAGAATTTTTCCAATGTCCCTCGTAAATTAAAATCAAATCAACAGTGAACACTAAATATCAATATTCTTCTTATATGTCTTACTTTTCACGATTTATTTTCAAAGCATCAACTTCTATGCTACGAAAATAACACAAACAATTTTATTCGTGTAACAAAATATCTTATTTCCATACAAATAGGTATATCCAAAATAAGAGCTACTTTCACATTATCAATCTTTATTTCCGTTTAAAATATTGGCTCTACAACTCATTCTAATATTTGACTCACGCTCACACAGACATACAGATAAATTAAGAATGTACTACACTCGCAATATGTACTACAATGATTGAATATGATTGAATATGATCTATTAAAAACTCTATTATTTTAAACTCAATATAATTATGATTAGGACGGAAATAGAAATAATTCTACAAACCTTTAAAACATGGAGCTACCATGTGCAGCACAGGCATGTGCTTAAGTATCGATACTCAAAAGTTTTGCAAAATTAAATGTTTTTATTAATAGAAATAATACAATAAATATCCTTCATTAAACCAAAGGCATTCATTCGCATGACATATGTGATAACTAAGCATTTCGAGCAAAGAAATAAAAATAAATATGGTACGTACTTCGACGAGTTTCGATAACATTGTAGCTTCGTCAGAAATAAATATTTTCTATATCGAAATGTGTATAAATATAAATCGTTTACACACAATAATATAAATATTTTCAGGGAATCTACCCACAGATTGTTTATAATATGTACAAAACTAAAACAGTTGCACGTCATCGATGACGCTATTGAAGAACAACAGAAATACCACTACGTAAATTAAATAATCACATGGAATGTATTCAATAAATTTCAAATTTAGAGCTGGATTCGGTTGGCAGCATATGCGACGTTGTCAAGTTTCAAATTTTTCTTGATGTTTATGGTCGCGTTTAGAGGTTATCCCATTTGTATCTGAACGTTACTCGTCAAGAATTTGTAGTATCTCTGAAACACTGTTTTGAACAAGAATGAGGCAATAATGGTCCATTGTTACCCTTTGCCGCTGTTAGAGAGATGGCTAATAATTGGATATATTTAGTTATATATATATATATATATATATATATATATATATATATATATATATATATATATATATATATATATATATATATATATATATATATTATAGAAACTAGATTGCTTTTTTTAGCGTGTTGCTAATAGTACTATTTCACAAAAGGTGAAAAACCTTTCAAGGTCACCAATACTGCAGCTTTGGATACAAGCCATATTCGTGACACTATTTATATCAAGTATGAACACAGTAAGTATTCGTAACCTAAAAATTGCAGAAAAGACTGTTCTTAATCCCATATGTAGTTTATACGTAGGTACTCAAGGTAGGTATTTTCATTTTCAGGACTGCATGTTACTTTAAATTCCTTGCATGAGCAATTAAGAGAAACAACTGTTTATCGGATGCGTATAGATTTTTTGAGAGGTTATATGATGGAAAGAAAAAAAAGCTTTGATCAAGAAAAAAAGAAACCAGAATACAGAAAATGAAATAATGAAATGATATAACAGAGAGCATATACTTGATCGAAAAGAAGTTCTTCTGTTAATTAAATACTTACTAATTAGTTCTTACGTTAATGATAGCAGTTATTCTAGGCAGTACTTTTCAGATTCAGATTAATGAAAATATAAGTGCATGCAGATATTTCATTGTTTTTTTTTCTGTTTTGTACTTATATATTATACATCAATACAGGTCATTGGTAATTAAATAATCTTTTTATTTTAATAACCATTCAGTTATTACAAGACTTTCAACATTTATTATTATTTTATTAGTTACTTTGTAATGTACACTTAATTTAGAGTTGATTTTTTTAACTGTTATTAAAGTTTAAATTGTAAAAATGATTCCCTAAAGAAAGATTATGATGTGTAATCGCAATCTGGCAGCACGGCACTCAAAATGTTGATCACGTGCTTAAGACGTGCAACTATTTTTATTTTGGACGAGTTTATATTTATACTATACGGTCACAATCCAGTCATATTAGGGGTTTCACCTCAGAATGAGAGATAATAAGCTGTAAACTTGTAGACCAAACCTATATTTTGGCATTCTAAAAGTGGTTTTTAAAGTCTCATAAAATCTCGTGCCCGCATCTTAAGATATTCAAGGTCAAAGTTCAAAAAAATCGTTTTATTTTGAAAATATTTTGCTTCGCTATAATATTTGCATTTATTATAAAAATTGTAGAGTATAAAATTCTGTACAAATTTTACTTCAAACATTTTTTTATATGCTTAATCGTTTTTGAGATAGAGCGCGCAGTGTTCAACCATACATAGTATAATGCAGGGTCAACCGTGAGTCCCGGTAAATAATACATCGTATAAAGGTAATTAATCACTAAAAAATCGATAATTATGAATAATTTGCATTGTTTACTAATTAATACATTGTATTTAATTTTATATTTTTCATTTATCAAATATAATCGTTTAATAATGCTTACCTACTTCGTGTAATTAAAAAATTGTTAAGTGAAACACTTTAAGTTGAGGAAAACCATTTGAGCGTATAAAAAACAATTGGAACAAAATTTGTAGAGAATTTTATGTTCTCCAATTTGAAAAGGAAAATATACCAAAAATTGTAAAGCCACAGTAAACAAAAAGATAAATCTGGGATATATCAACTATATTGTCAACTCATTTTTTGTATCAGCTATATTTTTGAATACAACCAAAAAAATACAACCAATTAAGTTTTCTTAATCAGAAACATAACTCCAATTATGCCTCACTTTTGTTGAATGAATGTTATTGTTTTAACAGTGATTTCAAAAATTTACACGTACAAAATAAAATTCAAAAACTGAACCATCTGGAAAGTTTACAAAATAAATTATAGTTTAAAAAAACTAAAAACCCCGCTTTAATGGTAAACCGAACTAATAAGTAAAAAATAATTTTTAGTATAAGACTAAAGTTATGAACGAAAAAATGAACGTGTCATTGTGAAAAAGAGAGTGGGGTGCTCGTGACAGTTGATATAAATATTCCATCAGTACCATTTCTATAAGTAAAGTTAGTATAAAAATATGGTATAAAGCACCTCACGCTTTTTTCACAATAATATATTAATTTTCTCGTTCATCACATTTATTCTTATACTAAAAATTATTTTTTACTTTTTATTTTTTTCATTTTTTAGTTTAAACTATTTTAAACTATTATTTATTTTTCGTCACTAATTACCCATGGCGAGAGTGGGTAATTTGCGCTCCTTCCTTGAGCTGCTTCCTCGAGCTTGAACGTTGTAACGGTGTCTCAGACTCCCTCTCCGAAAGTAAATCCTGAAAACGATTCTGTTCAGGATAATGGGACGAACTTATAAAATTATTATATTGTCATCAGTCCTTGGTATGTGTGCAAAATTTCAATTTAATCTGACGTTTTGAAGTGGGTGAAAAGAACGTTCAAAAATTCCGTTTCATAGATAGATACAGGTAAAGCTAATAATAGCGTGTTAAAAACATTTAAAAGATGCGAAAAACCCTTATCGATGTCCAAACAGACCTCAACAACCACCTCTGTACAGGCAATAAATAGTCTCAAAGTGCATTTCTCAAAAATATATAACACATGGGCTGAAAAGTCCCGGGCCTAACCCATAGATGGCGCTAGTTTTATTGCAGTCACCTTTTTTCCTGTTAATACTAACCTTCAAAAGACAGATGTTAAAATTTCATTATATTCTATTCATTAGTTTGTGAGTTATTGTGCTAAGAGTGACGCTACTTTTGTTATTTTCAAAACAATGGATCAAAAACAATTTCGTGTTTTAATTTTACACTGCTTCTTGATGGGAAAAAATACCGTTCAAGCGAAGCAATGGCTTGAAAAGTGTTATGGGGACTCCGCTCCATCAGAAACAACAATAAAACGTTGGTTTGCTGACTTCAAACGTGGTCATAGAGACACCGGTGATGCAGAATGCAGTGGACGTCCAAATGAGGCGGTAACACCAGAAAACATTAAAAAAATCCACAAAATCGTTTTGAATAATCGAAAAGTGAAGTTGCGTGAGTTAGCTGACATCGTAAAGATATCAAAAGAACGTGTTGGCTTTATATTGCATAAGCATTTGACTATGAGAAAGCTCTGTTCAAAGTGGGTGCCGCGTTTGCTCACTGTTGACCAAAAACGAGAACGTGTTGATGATTCTGAGCAGTGTTTGGCCATGTTTAAACATAACAAACCGGAATTTTTGCGTCGATATGTGACAATGGATGAAACATGGATCCATCACTTCACTCCGGAATCAAAACGATCGTCATCTGAGTGGACAGCAACTGGTGAACCTCGTCCAAAGCGCCCGAAAGCACAATAATCGGCTGGAAAGGTTATGGCCTCGGTATTTTGGGATGTGCATGGTGTAATATTCATCGACTATCTTGAGAAAGGAAATACCATTAACAGTGAATATTATATAGCGTTATTGGAGCGTTTGAAGACCGAAATTGCAAAGAAACGACCGCATATGGCAATGAAAAAAATTTTGTTTCATCAAGAAAACGCACCATGTCACAAGTCAATTAAAACAATGGCAAAACTACATAAATTGAACTTCGAATTGCTCCCGCATCCACCGTATTCGCCAGATTTGGCTCCCAGCGACTACTGGCTGTTCGCAGACCTGAAAAAAATGCTCGCCGGTAAGAAATTTCGCACGAATGAAGAGGTTATCGCTGAAACTGAGGCCTATTTTGAGGCAAACGATAAATCATTCTACAAAAGTGGTATTGAAATGTTAGAGAGGCACTGGAATGATTGCGTTGCTCTTGATGGAGATTACGTTGATGAATAAAGCTAATTTTGAACCAAAAAAACTGTGTTTTCTTTGTTAGGCCCGGGACTTTTCAGCCCATGTGTTATTTTATTTAGTTAACATTTTATTTGTATATACCACATCCAAAATATTTATATCTGTCGAAGGTATCGAATGTTTGCGATAGGATTTGAACAATAATAGAATAAAGTGGAAATTTTGACAAACAATTCTTTATTAAACATTACGAATACTTAGAAGTTTCGGAATGGAGTAATAACAAGTATCGATGTTATGTAAAACAAAAAAAATAAATATATGAATGATGAAAATACTATATAAAGGTTTTTTTACGATAATGAACACACCCTGTAGTATCCTAAACCGAAAAATGAAGTAAAAAGCCAATAATCAGTATAAAATGACATGATATGGCTGAGAATTTATCAGCCATGCTCCAGCCACACTCAATGTCAGTTTTTAAAACCTCGATAATAGACTTATTGTTCTTGTTGGCGCATTGGGACATCCTGAACTCATCTGGTACGTGGTAACAAATGTCGTCAAAAGTCGGTGCGGAATGGAAATTGATTAGACTGTGCCCGCAAAGGTACTGGCGTTGTTTCCGAAGCCATACTTCAATCCATCTAAAAAAAAAGTTGTTAATCAAGCCTATTGTTTGTTTTTACTATTTACCCCAAGTCACAATCGCAATCCCATTTGTTTCCAATCATCTTCAGGTCAATGAGAAATGTTTTTTTGAATAATTCCGGCTTAGAACCGGTTATTGGATTCATGAGGGTTTTTAGGGCAGCGTTGTCGCGAACGTTAACTGTCAAATTGTGGGCCAGACCAACGTTTCTGAATATATCATCGGGTATTTTAGGAATGCTGGTATTTCTGATCCTAAGATGCAATTGTGGATATCTAACACCCTAAAAAATATTTTAAAAAAGTAATCTTACATAAATATGAGAGTAATGAAATTATTAGTATCTCTATATCTGTATTACTTAGAAAATTAGTCTAAAAAATCCTATGTACGCTCACAGAAAAAAAAAGCCCATTAATGAGCCTTTAGCTTCTGCAGCCTTTACTTTCATCTGAATCAATCTCCAGCGCATATCGATCCGCAACCCCTTACCCCTTTTTGATGTACAGTAGTGCAGTTCTTCAACATCTCTTCTTACATTGTCCTACCACAATATTTTTATTACCCGCTATCGCTGTTCTTCCATAACCATTTTATAATTGGTTGAGTTCCTGTTATACATGGTCCTTCAATTTCCGTTTTCATTCACAGTTAACCTTTCTTTGTACGAGTTTAGACCTTAAGACTGACTGCAGGGCGTAAGTAGTGTTGTAGCATTTAAAAATTATCAGCCGCTCCATAAAGCATTATTTTGCGCATATCTTGCTTCAAAGGGCACCTGTATACTTCGCAATGAGCGCCCAGACAGTGGTAAACCTCGCCTCGCGCTGATCACTTGCCTCCATACCAAAAAGACAGACAGAGACATAATAGTCGCCGTTGCTGACAGTCCAGATTAAGTAATATCTCCATTAGAGATATATGGTATATTATTATATCTTTATTAGTTGGCCATTTATACAAGGGTTGTTATGTATGTTTCGGAAATTGGCAACAATGATATTGTTAAACGCCATCTGACATATACTCAGAAGGAAAAGATCGCACGTAAAATTCGATCCAGTAACTTTCGTTTACAAAACTCGTGAGGAACCCACTTCATATCGGTAGACGTACCAAAATGGTCGATTTGCCAGTATTAAACTTATCTGCTATCTCACGGATTGAGACACGTAAATCTTTGACTATGATGGCATTTATTTCCTCAACATTAATGTTTGAAAAAAGGCCAGAGCGTTGCCGGTTTTCCAGATCGAAATTTAAGCCCCTGAACCGCCTAAACCACTTTTGCATCATGGTCTTTCAAACAAAACCGGCTCTACAAATAACACAAACCTTGTTTTTCAAACTGAAATTTGAATATTTCAAATTGAATTTTTAAATTCAATCAACTTCACTAACTGAAGGCAAATCAAAGCGAATATGAATGTAAACATTACTAAGTATTGTCTAAATGATTGTGGCGTGTTCATATATTTTTTCTCTTTTTTGGGTTTTTCGCCACGATCTAAAACTCTAAAAATATCAAAAACATCTGTTCTTATGTAAATAAAGAATCGCTGGGTAAAAAACAAAAACAAAACGGAGACAAATTTATTAGTTATTCTTCAGTAATAAATTTGCCTAATAAACAAAAATTTTAAAAAATACAATTTTCTTTTAAAATAAATACAAACTTTAAAACATTAACGTTTCGGGAGGTCTTCTCCTCCCGTTTTAAAAACGAATCTAAAAAAATAATGTATATTAACATCTATATAATACTGTAAAGATAGTCAGTAAATAATGTTTTTTGGATATGTCAATGATACTTTAATTGACAATAAATAAATACATAAGAACAAATATTTTTGAAATTTTTTGTGTTTTAGATCGTGGCGAAAAACCCAAAAAAGAAAACAAAATTAAACATTTCTAATTAAATACAGATTTTGGTTACGCGTGTTGAAAGATCAATTAATGGAAAAATCACTATGAACTATTGTATCGGCAAGACAACCCGATATAACAGTAATGTGCGAAAATAAAGTAACCCACCTGAAGAGTTTTTGCTCCAATTTTTTTTAATCCTAATCCAGAAAAAGTTATATTTCTTAATTTTGTAGGAAAATCTCCAGCCATTTCTTTCTCCAGGTTTGATTCACTCGGTTTGTCCACCTAAATTAAAAAAAAACTTTCATCCAATAATCAACAACTTGAAATGAAACTTACGTGAATCTCCAAAGTCCTCAAGCCAGTGTTCCACTGAATAATTTTCGGAATATTAAAAGTTTTAAAACCAGTATACACATTCATCCTTAACGTTCTCAGAGAGTACATTTTACAAAATGCACCAGCCTAAAAAAAATTCAAACTTCGAAAAATAAAATTTCCAACTGGTTCACCTCACCTCGAACACCGTCAAATCAAAATTCCTTATATCCAACTCCTCCAAATGATCAGCAACACCCAGCAAACTGGTATTACTCAGATACGTGATGGGATTCGAAACCATTGACAAATACCTCAACTCAAATAAAGAATGAGTAAGAATTGGTATATTTGTGAGATCGTTATAATCCAGATTGAGTCTCTGGAGATTGGTCATGTTGGTAGCCGTTTCTGGTGGTATATTTGGTAAGGAATTATAAGCCAAGGACAAGGAAACTAAATTAGGAGTTGGAAGTATCGGTACCTAAATTATTTACTTCGTTAATATGGCACATAATACTACAGAAAAAAATATAGAAACTGATTATTTGAATATTAACGTAACGTTCGTATATATAGGGTTTTCCATTAAGAACGGTCGAAATATAATTGTAATTGTAAATAAAACAAATTGTGTATGAGATATTATTGTTTTTTTTTATTTGAAAAAGTATTCGATTGTGTTGATCAGCATGGGTTGTGTTAACTTTTATGGTATGAATTAAGGTAGCGCTACAAAAAAAAAGTCTAATAGCGTTAAATCACACGATCTCGGTGGCCAGTTGACGGCGCCGAAATGCGTGATAATCATAGTGTCGAATTTGTTATGCAGAACATCAATTGTTGTATACGCTGTGTAGCATGTAGCGCCGTCTTGTTGGAACCACAGGTCGTTGAGATCCATATCTTCCAATTTAGGACACAACAAATTGGTTATCATCGACCTATACCTCTCACCGATGACAGTTATGGCGGAACCAGTTTCATTTTGATAAAAATTAATGAACAGAATAAAAACAGTGTCAACAATAAGCCAAATGACTAATCCCCAGTATTATGCTTCACTGCCATTAGTGGAACCACCATGCAATATAGCGATCAAAATCAAATCATGTACCCTCAATATCAGCAAATTCAAGGGTCATTTCCGCTAACACAGCCAGTGGCACCCCAGTACCCTATTTATCAACAGCAACCATCAATAACACAGACTTTTCAGCCACAAAATCAAGATCCACAAACGTCTTATCAACAGGCACTATACTAAACGCCTCAGAAACCCCGACATGCTGAATGCTAAAAAACAAATAAGAATAAGCAATTATAGCTATTATAGCGACTATGGATTACATAAATCTTAAGAAACAAAAAATTAGTTTTAGCAGTTTAAGAGAAAAGAATGATGAAAGCAAAGAAAAAGGTGAACAAAACAACACAAAAGCTATGCCTAAGCCGCCTCCCATAACCATCTATAAAGTAGGTGTAATTCAACATATTCACGATTTATGTTATCAGTTATGAAACAATAAAAGTTCAAATTTTTGAGGTCGCACGTTTTAAAACATTGATCAAGGAACTCGAAAATAGAAATACACAATACCATACATTTAGACCAAAAACGATAAAATATCCATATTCATCTTAAGAAGACTATATCACGGTACACATACCGATGCCATAAAAATAAGTCTTGCAGAGCAAGGTCATGATGTGGTGAATATACACAACATAAAATATCGTACCACAAAAAACTACTACCTGTTTTATATTGATGTTACGCCTAAGGAAGATATCAAACAACGTAGAAAAATTAGGTTAAAGTATAATTAAATGTGAACCGCGTCATACCAAAAGAATAGTCCCGCAATGTACCAGATGCCAGTCTTATGGACATACTAAAACCTACTGCCAAAAAACATTCAAATACGTAGAATATACAGGTTAATATGAAACGAAAGAATGCCGTCGAGAAACGTGTGATGATAAAGTTAAATGCGCTAACTGTAATGGCGATCACCCAACTAACTACAGGGAATTACCCTATCTTAAGAGAGAAAAGAAACATGCAACCTCAAACTCAGCCTATAACTATTCAACAAATTCAATCAGGTATGACATTTGCAGAAATAGTCAGCAATAATAAAGTACAAAATAATCCTAATCACTAAACAATACCAGCTACTAACCAGCCTATCCACAATATGACTAAGTACGAAAAAATGCTTAGCAAGCTCATGGAGCAAATGGGCCAAATGCTTAATTTTCTCACTACCGTCGTCAGTCGATTGGTTTAATACATGTACAAAAAAAAACATAAAATAGCCTTCTGGAATGCCAATTGCCTCCAGCAACATGCTGGAGAGCTTAAAACATTTTTATATGAACAAAATGGACGTCATGATAGTCTCTGAGATCAATTTCACAGACAAGCATTATCTGCTGATTCCTAAAAATAATCTGTACCATATAAAACACCCAGATGACAGAGCACATGGAGGAACTGCCATAATCATACGCGATACCATCATACCATTTCAGGAATTCTTCAATACTTCAGGTAGTAATTTTATTGCTGAAGGAGACTACAATGCTAAACTCACAATTTAGGGCTCAAGACTGACAACCTCAAAAGGCAGCTAATTAGTCAAAGCAATGAAAGGAAACAATTTACAACAAATCTCGACTGGCCAACAAACATACTGACCATTAGACAGAAATAAAATTTCTGATGCCTAGATTTTGCGTTACGAAAGGCATTGGTACCAAAGTAAAGCGGAATCATGCTTTGACTTATCATCTGACCACTCACCGATGATAGCAATAATCTACCTAGAAATTTTAATGAAGGAAAAGCAACCTTCATTGCATAATAATAAGACAGAAGGTGTGCAGAAGGTGCAGAAGGTGCACTGGCCAATAATACCAAGACTTTGTCTGGAACCAAACAACTTTTTCTGGATGTATTTGCAACTGATGGGTCTCATGTGGATTGTTATCTCCTTAAATGCGACAATTTTGCTTAATAACATAACCATTCATCCAAAAAATGGGCCTCGCAGAAGAAGATAATTTTCCGTCCGAAATCAGGGTCCACTTCCAATTGCTCTAGAACCCAGTCAGCGAATACCCGACGCTGCGTTTACCTTCAGTTTCTGGGTCAATTGAATTTAATTCGTATGCGTAAAATTCCCCAAGCTGAGTGTGCGAGAGGCCAAGTTCCTGGGCGCGATGAGGAATTGACTGTCTCGGGTTATCCTGCACACTCTCGTTCACTGCAGCAATGTTTTCTACAGACCTCACGTTTCGACAACATATAGGTGTTGTTTGATTGTTTACCGAACCGGTTGATTCGAATTTGTCCACCAAACGACGAATAGTCGACTCGACAGGACGATTGTGTGCACCGTAAAAATCAAGTAGCGCACATAACGTAGCTCGAACTATTTAATGATTTACACGCATTGTTTAACACTGTAACCTTTCAGGATGATTTGTCCAAGATTAATTACCATAACCTTCAAATTTGTACTGTAGCTTCACCAATGTGCACGCTATATACTGTCAAAGTTCGAACGTCCCGATACGATCAAACTGTATTTTACCAAAAAAGTGTGTGTGTGAGTATATGTCGGAGTAATGGGTAATGGCGGGAAATCGTTGCATAGGAGTATTACGGAAGGTTAAAAAGCAAACATATTTCCAGAAAAGCAAAGATGGGAAAATATATAAGAGCAATAAAATCCAACGTCACCTATACAAACAAAACATGGACTCTAAAGATAACAGAGCAAATAAAATTGGAAATATGGGACAGAAAAGTACTACGGAAGATTTTCGAACGAAAGAACATAAAAGGAGTTTGGTTAAGATGAACTAATCAATAATCAAGAAAGTTGTATTAAGAAAAAAACAAAGTGGATGTTATAAGAATCCAACAAATAAGTTGGATTCTTATAACAATATGGAAAGAATACCTAAAATGTTACTATCGCATACAATAGGAGGGTAAAAAAGGAGAGGAAGACCAATTGCAAGGTGAAAGAGAGAGGAAGAGAGGGGCTGAATCAACTGAAGATCAGCAGATGGAGAGAAAAAGCAAGAGATAGAAGAAAATTGAAGAACATTACCAACCAAAACCATCGGCCAGCTCGAGTCAAAGCACTAAATTATTATTATTATTACACATAACAGACTTAACGGCTTAGCAATAAACTAAATTGGCAGGTTGTTGTATCATACGAATAGCTTATTGCCCTGGACAGAATATTAAATAAACGGGAATTAAATAAAATATATGGTAAAAATTACTGGTTTATCACTTATATTTATAATTGCGTCTCATTTTAAAGTTATGACACTGTTATTGGATAACCTTTTATAAATAAAATTATCAATTCTTCTGTTGGCGCCTTCGGAACTTTTCAAAAAGTGATTTGGAGTTTAGTAATAAATCTCTTCGAGTTTAGTAAATAAAATTATATTTTGGCTTTTATCAGATTAATCCCAATACACAGATCGACATGATTTTTGTAACATTGATGAGAATACGCTTTTTGCGTTTCATTTAGATAGTTATTACAACACCTTTTTACAGAAATGGTACCTAGTACCTCCCATTTTCAAATATCTGCTTCTCCTTTATATCATGGGGTTATTAAAATTATTTCACTTTGTATTTGACTTTGGACTGGACAATGCAGAAATTAAAACAATAACGTAGAGTGGGTATTTCCACAATATTCTACGAACCTTTAAGGACAGTTTTATTGTTTTCTAGAGTTTAGTTTCTTTCTGTGTCGTTTACAGTGCAGTCAAGTGTTTAAGTCTATAAAATGGTAAGTTCTAGTTTCTCGATCCTGCAAAAATCCAGTGGATAAGGCAGATCTATATCCGAGGTAGTCAAAAATGCCTCTCTTTTACATTTTAAGTACCAAATTGGAGATCAAGATAAAAGTTGGGCCCCTCATCTTTGCTGTGTGAGTTGTTACGTAAATTTAGTGCAGTGGATGCATCGCAAGAAATATTCTATTCCGGTTGCTGTTCCTATGGAGTGGCGAAAACCTACCGACCATATAAGTGATTGGTACTTTTGTACCACTAAAACAGAAGAGACTTCAAAAAAGCAAAGGGATAAAATTCAGTATCCAAATTTGCCCTCTGCACTTAGGCCAGTTCCTCATAGCCAGAAACTACCGGTACCGACTGCATCTTTAAACCTGAACAACATGTTTCCCAGTAATTCAAATTCTTCATCAGAATCTGATCCACAACTTCCTCAGAACATCAGTTGTTATTCAACATTTTTAACAACTACCAGTGAACCTCACATAATAACTCAGATTGAATTAAAAGATTTGGTAAAAAACCTGAGATTGTCAAAACAAGTTCAACAGTTAGATAAAAATTCGAGTGTTTCACTTTACCGAAAACGGAATGTAACATTTTCAAGTTTTTATAAAATGGAAGGATGGCCTTTTGATAGATTGATGGTTTAATAAATGAGCTTAATATGGAACATGTGCCTTCCGAATGGTATATTTTCATAGATTCGTCGAAATACAGCCTAAAAACAGTCTTGCTTTCTAATGGAAACAAAAAAACATCTATTCCTTTATCCCATTCAGTGACAATGAAAGAAACCTATAACAACAACTAGACTTAATCGCATTAAGTATGAATAGTATCAGTGAGGTATTTGTGGGGATTTAAAAGTGATAGGTTTTATAAAGTATTACTGTTTTTGTCTCTATAGAACAGTAGACCAACCGAGGAACTTTACAATAAGAAAGATTGGCCTCATAGAACTTCTGTTGATCCTGGTACTTCAAACATAAAATACAATCCTCTTATCTACCCAAAAAACATCTTTCCGCCTCTCCATATTAAGCTTGGACCAATGAAAAACTTTGTCAAAGCCATGGACAAAGAGGGTAATGGTTTCAAATACATAAAATAAATATTGCCTCAATTAAGTGATGCAAAAATAAAAGAAGACATATTTTTGGACCTCAAATAAGGAAGAGGATTACCGTTTTCAAGAAAAATTGAATGAAAAGGAATTGGCAGCTTGGAAGTGTTTTATAAGTGTAGGGGACAGGATTTCTGTGCAACAAGAAAGATAAAAACTATAAAAACCTCATAGATTAACTTTTGAAAGCCTATGAAATTTTAGGGTGTCGCATGTCCATAAAAATGCATTTTTTACACTCCCATTTGGATTTTTTCCGGAAAATTTGGGTGCGGTAAGCGACGAACAAAGAGAAAGGTTTCACAAGGATAATAGGACGATGGAAGTACGGTACCAGGGACGCTGGAACCCATCTATGTAGGCGACTACTGCTGGTTTTTAAAATGAAATGATGCTACAGAACACAAGACGAAAAACTGAAAGTTTTTGTCGCAGTATGACATGTCATATAATATATTTTGTATTCACATAATTATTAGTTATATCTTTTTTTTTTACATGTTACAGATTTAGCACGTTTTACATGTTACAGATTTAACACGTTTTACATAAATATTAGATTGTAAAAAAATATCGCCTCCTTTTTTTCCCCACCACCGACCTCTTGTAACAAAAAACTATACGTACTACAGTAATTAGCTTATCATTTTCGGATTTAGGCGTACAGACTACTTCATATACACCTATTTTCATCAATGTTACGTCAAAAAAGTTTAAATTTATAGACCTATGTAATATTTGTTTAAAAAATAAAGCCATACTCACCATAGACAATGAGACATTGTTCAAATTAAGATGCAGCAGTGAGTATTCTACTCCTTGAAAACTACCTCCATTACGTTCCAGAGCTAGTTGCCCGTTATGACTCAAATCCAGACTGAGTAGTCGAGGTAACCCTTTAAAAGTTCCAGTATCAATTTGAGCCAAACGATTGTAAGACAAATCCAAATAATTTAGTCTCTAAAAACAAACAGTTTGTTTTAAGAATGATACTCTCGGTAAGCACATAACCTTACTTTAAATCGTTCTAGGAGACCTCCATGAGATAAAGATGATATGAAGTTCCATGACAAGTCCAGCTCACACAGCGTATGAGCTGGAGCTGTTGAAAAGCTTGTGAGAGGCAGCTTACTTAACAAGTTATGAGACAAATCAAGTCGTTCTAAACCTAAAATCAAACTAAGAAATAGTAAAAATATGCAGTGATGAAATTACGAGTTTGTACCTTCTTCTCTGAATAAATTATCAGGTAAAAAGCGAAGCCGGTTATTGGAAAGATCGACAAGTCTTAAGTTGCTTAAAAATCTAAATAGATCGTTTGGAATATCAGCTATCCTATTGTGAGATACATCTAAGACCTAGAAAATTAATAAAATATAGTCAAGAAATCTCTGAAACGTAAACCAATACGGAGAACAACAGATATGAGTTGTCTAGTTTCAAATCCCCTTAAATCCATTGTTTATAATTTTGAGATAACCGCAAAAAACTCTTATAGAATAATGTTGCCGTTATTTAATTAATACTAAATTATTTATTCTTATTCGTACTAATCACGTTTCAAATATTCAACAACAATGTATTTTGAAATAAATATAAAATCACAATTTGGATTTAAAACTGGTGTTTGGTGGCGTTGAATGTGGATGTGGAACAGTGGAACAAAATGGATTTGGCGTGATTTGAAGATGAAAGTAACAAAAGTGAATCAAATTTCATTAAACAAAAGAGGAAACTTTATACAAAAAATATCAAGTTTTTTTCTTAGAAATGACACATAAAAATGTCAACTCTCAAATCGGGCATATCTTCGGTTTGTTCGCAAAAACAATGTTCTTCGTCTTCACTGGTTTCTTCGGAATCATTGGAAATACATCGTGACATTTTTCCAACACATATTTTTAATATTCCAGACTTTCCAGTTTTCTCCACTCTTTTCCATAGCGCTTGCTTAATAGGTTGTTCGACAATAAACGACAAAAACAACAACGAATTTGACATGGACATTTTATATGGTCAGGACTTTAGTCATTCCTTCATCCACTCTTCAGGCCTTCATCTTGAGCCCAACTGATGACGGCTTAAGGCCAGAAACCGGTCGTGGGAGACTCTTGCTGGCACTTTGGATGGCGGATAAGTGAATGGCAAAGCACCCACGTGGAGCACGGGTAAACTTTATTTGCTTTTTAATACTTTTCTCCACGGGCCCAGTTCACTAATATATATATATATATATATATATATATATATATATATATATATATATATATATATATATATATATATCTTCAAAAATAATCATAATACTAAATGGCATGGCAATAACTAATAACTGTAAGTTACTCAGCCTTAATTCCTCTTTGATTTGTATGTATTTTGTGTCTGTACGTTCTTCTATCCTCAATCTCTGTCGGACTCATATGTGCTTTCCCAGATCAGCGTGTGTTGTGACTTAGTAAGAATTCTGTTGATGAGTCTTGTCGGTGGGAATCTACTGATATGTCCATAGAATTTCAACCTTATTTTTCTTATGTCCGCCGCTACGTTGGACATTCTCTCTGTGGAGAGTTTTGGACCGAGAATTTTCCTCATAATTTTGCGTTCTTCTTTTAGTATGTTTTCTATGCCGCTTTTTGTATGGAGTGTAAGTGTCTCGCTTCTTGAGGTTGGGCAACAGCATCTTGAGGTTGGGCACACTCACATGGAGGTAGATGGATGCCATTCAGCAATTGAGACCAAGCTTAAGCATCAAAAGCAGGTGTTCCTTCCAGCAGACTACATTCCTATTTTTCAGTCAGCTTGACCTGGCTAGCCGTTCAAAACTTATTATTTGAACTTCAACGTCTTTTTCGAATTTAATAGTGATTACTATACCAGCAATCGACCAGGATATAAAGCCGGAGATACCTGTGTTAATGACCTCGTGACTCTTCAGTATACCCCGGAAAAAATAATCAATTACAGACTTTCATTTAGTGAGGAATGGGTACCATTACCATGTCGACCACGATGTTGTTCAACAAGCTTCAGCGACATTCGGCCCAAGTTGTACGACCGACCCTGTCCAATTGAGAAAGCAAAAATTTGAGCATCTCCAAGAACTCAAAAAACTTATACGTGAAGATTACAGGAGTTTTTATGAAACTCTAACACATAAAAACTAAACCAATTTACGAGTATAGTTTCAAAACTTCTATTATTTTCATAATATTTAAAACGTTTTTTACATTATTATTTTAAATACGAGTACCTGTTTTTAATTATTTTGTTTTAATTACCTTCATACAATACCTACTTTTCATTCTTAGAACAACTGAGAAAAAGTCGGAGGTCAGCTAAAATTGCAACAATCTGTCTGCAAAAGGTCGTATGTCAATGTAAATCATAAAAAACAATAAATTAAAAAAAATTACGATATTAATATTACATAGTATAACAAGTGATGTTTAAGCATTTAAAAAAAAATGAAAACAGTGACATGTTGAAATATTTTTTGTTCCTCCTGAAAAGTTTGATTTTTGGACATACGACAATTTATGCTTTCCATGACGGTATATATATATATATATATATATATATATATATATATATATATATATATATATATATATATATATATATATATATATATAAATTTTATTAAATATCTGCGAAAATCTAAAAACCACCAATGTAGAATTTGCCTCTCGTCAAGATCATGGAGATCTTATCGCGCCTCAAGTCAGGTATTTATTGACTTTTTGCAGACACTGATAGCTCGATATCGTCGAAATCAGTGAGCTGGCCAAAGTGGCAATTTAAAATCACTGAAGCGACAAACTCCCAAAAAGACTTATCTTTGATCTCTGTCAATCTTGTCTAAGTAGCGTCTTAAAACTGATACGAACAAGTCATGCTCAAGGGAAATAGACTTTTAATATAAGTGAAACAGGTGGAATATAGACAGTCGAAAAAGAACAACTCATATTACAGGTATATTTTTTCTACCGCCAAAAATAGATTTATCTGAAAGTTTAACTTTTTTAGTATTTTAGTATATAGGTAGTATTTTATTATTGATAGAATATTTATTTATTTTTTACATACAACAGAAAAGACGAATCAGATCAATCAAAGAAGAATCAGATATTTTATAAACTATTTTTTTATTAAAAATGTATTTATTGTTCAAGGCAGTCTGCTTTTAGCTGGACTCATCAGTACACACCAAAAATGAAGGAACAATCGTAACATTGACAGGAAAGGGCATGGTTACTTTTTTCTGGGATTTGCCAGACATTATCTTGATCGGCTATTTGAAAAAGCAAAAGGCAATTGCAGGAAAGTTATATACTACATTAATGGAAAATTTCACGAAGAGGCCCAAAATTAATAAAAACTCTTTTCTCTTTGACAAATCTAGTTTTTAATTAACATTATTCACTCATTTTATTTCATTTTAATGTAAGTTTTTTCATTTAGCATTATTATTTCCAATTATAAAGCCCTAAATCTGCATATTTCTGTTTTTTTTTTCAATTTTCATAGCCCGTAAGTATACGAATTTTTGTGTATAAAAAATTTACTCTGGGGTCATTTTTTTAGAGAATTTAATACCCTACAAGAATATGCCTGGGAAAAACGTTTATCTCAAACGGTTCAAAACTTATAGCATTTTTAATGAAGAAATCTTTTTTTTCGTAGCATTTAAATGGAAAATCTTAAAAGGCCTGCGATACCTTTTAAAATTGAACTTAACTTTTTTCCAAATGGGAGATTTTTTTCTCAGTAAATAAGACCATAAATTCGATAGGTTAATTTTTTGGTTCACACTAATATATATAGATATATAAGAGCAACGGAAGTTGCTTGACCGGGAAGGCTCATGTTTCGTCTGTTGGTGGTTAAACTCATCAAGGTTCCGACATATCTCTCTCGCCAAGAATAGGGAGTCCCTCTTCATAATCAAACAACCCATATTTTCGACGACTTGTCGTCAGATGGCTTGTACATGGAGTTTTTTGATTGCGTCCAATGAGACAACGGTAGTTAGGAGTTATACTCCCTATTCTTGGCGAGAGAGCTTATGTCGGTACCTTGATGAGTCTAGCCACCAACAGTTATACACCTCCGACCGTTGGGTTCCACAATCTCATGTGCAACGCACAACAACCTGCGTCTCCACCATAATGAGCATTGATTAGTTGCTTGACCGGAAACCCCACCCCTCCCTTACATTGGAGTGTACATGTTTCGTCTGTTGGTGGCTAGACTCATCAAGGTACCGACATATGCTCTTTCGCCAAGAATAGGGAGTCTAACTCCTAACTACCGTTGTCTCATTGGACGCAATCAAAAAACTCCATGTACAAGCCCTCTGTCGACAAGTCGTCGAAAATATGGGTTGTTTGATTATGGAGAGAAACTTATGGAGAAGCACATTCTTGACGACGATATATATATATATATATATATATATATATATATATATATATATATATATATATCATCATCATCATCATCATCAGCCCGTATCGATCCACTGCAGGATGAAGGCCTCTTCAGCATGCTTCCAACCTTCACGGTTCTGGGCTTTCCTCTGCCACTCGGGTCCAATATACTTAACGATGTCATCAATCCATCGTGCTTTCGGTCTTCTTCGCGGACGTTTGCGATCAAGCGGTATCCACTCTAGGATTGCCTTGGTCCATCTGTCGTCCCATCGCCTCGCTATATGGCCTGCCCATCTCCATTTCAATTGTTTTACTCTTCCAATGATCTCATAGACTTTTGTTTGTTCCCTTATCCATGCGCAAGACTTTCTGTCTCGTCTTGTAATGCCAAGCATACATCTTTCCATTCCCCTCTGTGCCACCCGAAGTTTTTGAATTGATTGCGATGTGAGTGTCCAAGTTTCACTTCCGTATGTCGTAACGGGTAGAACGCACTCATCGAATACTTTTCTTTTCAGGCAAAGTGGGAGTCTGCTCTTAAACACTATGTTGAGCCTACCAAATGCCTGCCAGCCACATTTAACACGCCGTTCCACCTCCCGGGCGGTATTCCCCTCCATTGAAATCCTCTGCCCAAGATATACAAAGCTGTTCACAATCTCTAAATCCCTTCCTAAAACTGAAATTCTTCTGTCCTGAGCGAAGTTATTGAACATAACCTGACTCTTTTTCAGGTTTATTTTCAAGCCAAATGGTTCGCCAGCCCGTTGCAGTTCTTGTATGCGTCTTTGCAGCTCCTCTGGGTCTTGTGAAATGAGAATAATATCATCTGCAAATCTAAGATGGTTTAAGTTTGCACCATTGATCTTTACACCATCCTGTTTCCAATCCAGTTTACGGAATACTTCTTCAAGGCCAGCCGAGAAAAGAATAGGTGATATTGCGTCACCCTGCCGTACACCTCGTTCTATATTAATTTCCACTTCAAGATCATCAAGGTGAATTGTGGCTGTAACTCCATCATATATCGATTCTAATAGGTTTACATAGGCTCTCTCTACACCTTGGCTAAGCAGTGCATCCATTATCGCATGCTTTGAGATGGAATCAAATGCTTTTTCGTAGTCGATAAAAGCCAAGCACAGTGGCATGGTGTATTCGTTGCGCCTTTCTATGACCTGCTGTACAACCTGGATGTGATCCATTGTACTGAATCCACTTCTGAATCCTGCTTGTTCTCTTGGTTGCGCGTCATTCAGTTTTTTTAATATTCTTTTAGAAATTATCTTAGTGATATATATATATATATATATATATATATATATATAGGCTCAATTTTAACATAAAAAATTATAAGGAAAATTACTTAAAGATATACGAATACCTGTAATCTCTTGCTGAACCGAAACATATCAAAATCCATTTCGTAAATAGAATTCCAAGAGATATCCAACCATTGCAAATGAGGCATGTTCCCAAATACGTCCTTGGTGGCGTTCAGAATTCGGTTGTGACCCAGATAAAGATGTGTCAATGACAATTCTGCTGGTCTGAAGAACTGTTTAGCTATGTGAGTTATATTGTTGTAAGACATGTCCAACACTTTAACGTTAGCATGGAAAGCACCAATACCTATACAATATATACAAACTAGTTTCAATGTTAGAATTAGTAAGTTCTTCTTAAAACTACGTAGATTTCTAAGATTATATTATCAAGTTTATATGCTATCGTGTTGCTGGAAATATAATGTCATAGCTAAACTAATTTAGAAGTCTACGTACACTAAAATACAAATTTGTGCATTTCGACAAACTTAAACTATGTACGGGAATAAAGTAACTATATAATAAAGACCTTCCTCTTTCAAATGTATTGTTATAACAAAAATTCCATTAATGCTTTTTATACTTGTGCCTTAGCTAGCAGATTATATCAACATTGATTAAAAAAAAATAAGAAAGGTGATTTCAATCTCTTCGACGGTATAAAACTTGGAAAACATGTTGAGTTTGATAAGAATTGGCTGAAATTGAAGATGATCCCAAACAAATCATCCAGCAATTAACCACAAATATTAAAATTTCTTGGCCCACAATATAACTATGTTTAAAACAGCTGAACAAATTGCCAATAAGGAATGTGGGATCTACTATCTGCAGTACGCGTTTATCTAAGTTAGGCAGAACTCTTTTCCAATTCTTGGAAGCTTCGTTGTAAAACACTAAACTCGAAGAGATTGACCACTAAAACACCAAATCACTTTTTGAGACTTCTCAACGCGCGTTTCGCTAACCATGTTAGCATCATCAGGATATTACTTAATCCAGCATCATCAGGAGATGATTTAATCCAAACTAAATCATCTCCTGATGATGTTAACATGGTTAGCGCAACGTGCATCGAGAAGTTTCAAAAAGGGATTTGGTGTTTTAGTGGTAAATCTCTTCGAGTTTAGAAATCTTTTTCTTCAATAAATTATTACTGGAAATGAAAAGTAGATTCTATACTGCAATCCACATAAGAAAACAGAATTGTTAACACCACTGCAACCCCCTTAACTCGCTCCAAAACCAGGTCTTTATGTCAAAAAAAAATGTTACTGTCGTATCGTGGAATTTTACAGGAATTATTCACTATGAGGTTCTGAATCCTAACTGAACCATAAGTGCTGAATGTTATTACGCTCAGCTTGATGGACTAAACTTGGTTTTGAAAAACGTCCAAGGCCGATTCATAAAAAAGGATTCTGCAACATGAAAATGAAAGACCTTATTGTACCAGACTCACCAAAGAAAAAATCAAAGCTTTAGGTTTTGAAGTATTTTCTCCCACACTGTATTGTCCTGAAACTGCTCCATCACATAACTATATTTTCAGATCTACGCAATATTTTCCTCGTGGAAAAAATTCCTACTGCGACAGCTAGCCAAACCAAAACTGCACTGGAAGAATATTTTAAGAAGAAGAAACTGCACTCGAAGAAAGTTTGTCAGGCAGACGGGCGAAGATTGTCAATAACGAGGAAGATTATAGTGTTTATTAAAACTAAATTAACTCTTAAGTAAAATATAATGTAGCACAGTAGAAAATAAACGGTATGTCGATAATATTTATAATGAAACAAAAAAAGAAAAAGAAAACCTAACACTACGTTGAAAAATTATTTTTTCTTCTTTTTCTCTTCCTCCTCCCCTTCTTTGTCTCACTATTCTTCTTCTTTTTCTCCTTCTTCCACCCATCGCCTATCTACTGTTGCATAAGACTCTGGTTTCTCTTACTCCTATTTCATTTTATGTTTTTATCTGTATTAATCTTTCAGTACCGTATATAAAGGCAAATTGTTTGTCTAATATATATGGATATATAATATATATGTTACACCTAATATTTTAATGTTTTCACGGATGGCAGATAATGTTTCTAAATCTAAATTCCGAATTCCTTCGAGTGAAGAAGTCCAACTGACTCTCACTCAGTCAATTATATATATATATATATATATATATATATATATATATATATATATATATATATATATATATATATATATATATATATATTGATTGTAATTCAAAAATGATTTTATTGTTTTTTCTTACCCAGATCGCTGTCAAATGCTGAAGGTAATTTCACCAAAAGTTCCCTCAGATTGTTGTGACTCACATTGACACGAAACAGACCTAATGTCCCCACCTGATCAAACATTAGGAAATCGAAAGACCTCAAATTATTGTACGCCATATCTAAGTCTTCCAGTTCTGGCAAATTCTGAAACGTTTCGTAAGAAACATTGATCAATTTATTGCCTAAAATATAGATTATACACATGTTCATTCAGCATACTCTACTTCAAGAAATAAATATACCTTTCAGATTAAGACTTTTCAGATGTTCCAGATTCATAAAAGCTCTACGATCCAGATTTTCCAATTTGTTGTCATCCAGGTAGAGATATTCCAGCTCTGGTAAATTAACAAACGTATGTTGTGAAATTGTTTTTAAATTATTGAATGAAAAATATATTTCCTCTAAATTAGAGTGAATATCTCCCTAGAATAAAAAAAAATATTAAAAACAATACACCAAAATTAAATCTTAACAAAAACCTGAAAGATCCCCTTGTGGATTACTTCAACTTGATTATCCTGAAGTTCAATACGTCTTAGTTTCTTCAAAAAATGGAAGCTAGTTTCTCCCAGAGTTCTAAATTTATTATTACTCAAATCTAGAATTTCGAGATTTGTTAAAACTTTAAGAGCGTCACTGGGAAATGATGAAACTGATCCCGAAAAGGCATGGGCTAATGACAAATATTCTAAAGAATGCCCAATCTGAAATACCAATAGTTACTTTTAAGCCCTACAATAAGGCAACTTCACTCACATCAACAAAAGCGTTTGGTTCTATAGTTCCTATGGAGTTATCCGAGAGATCGATGGATTTTAAACCGTGAACGTGTCTGAAGGCGTTATTTTTCACACTCTGAATACCAGCAAAAGTTATCGAAATTTCTTCCAGATCAACACCAAATTCCAGAAAATTTTCTGGAGAAATGTGCGGTTGCGACAACCGTGATAACGTCAAAGATCTTAAATTTCTTAATCTTAAATTAACCACTAATCAGTATGTTTTCGATATATCGCGAGTTTAAACCATTACCTACGCAATTCTTGTATGTTAATATGCGTATTTTGAACACCACTTAGATCTAAATTGTACAAAGTAAAGTGAAACCCATTGAAGGATTCAGCAGGATTCAATTTTGTAATAATGTTGTCTCGTAGCGAAAGAGTTCTTATATACTGAAATCTACAAAGTGATAAATTTAAACAGGAAAACAAAATTATTTTGCTTTCAACTTAATTCTCCGCCCCTATGTTTCATCAACTGCAGAACCAATTCAAATTAGAATTTTTTTCGACGTACATTTATTTTAAAGCGCCACCTTTAAGCTTCAAAACGAGGTATAATATATGAGTCGATTGTGAATATAACCTGAAAAAACAGGTGTAGATGTGATGACGTTCGAAAAGTAACATTTGTGGCACAGCTCAAAAATGCTGGAAAAATATCAGGACATGAACACAAGGAAAAATAACACAAGGACAAATATCAAGTGTTGTGCACCTTTGCGAGAAAATGCCTTATCGTATAATAATTTAACCCTCCGGTGGTCCCGCCACAGACAGATCGGGTCCAGTGAAAATGTGTGTGTGTGTTGTAAGGTTATCAACAGTTATTTGCAGATACGATCTCTCAGACCGTGCGCTACCACTCGCTCTAGTTTTTTAAACTGTCTATAATTTCATAAGAATTATAAGAAAGGTAAGAATAGTGATCATATAAAATGCAAATTGACAAAAAAAACATTAATTTTCTCAGGTGGACTATGAAAAAGAAATAAAACGCCTAGAACAGATAACTATTAAGAGCTGGATTATGACGATGAATTGCAAGATAACAGTATTATTCCTTATTATACAGTGAAAGATTGTCAAACAAAATGGAGCGAGCACGTTCCGTCGAAAACTGTTGCAACTTCCTGCAGTAAAACCTAGAGCGCGTTTGTTGAGTTATGGCAACTGTTTTTTTTTTGATGATTATATACAAAATATAATTGTTGATAATACAAACAAATAAAGTCAATTTTCTTCATTTTTTTAAAAAGTGCGATAACTTGATTTGATAAGATCCCCAAGAGGTAATCCTTCAACTAGTCTTCTAACTAACTAAGGTTCTGCTAGTATCACAAGAACCACCCAAGTCGCTGACAATTTTACAAAAACTACCCAAGTCCCAGAGAATGTTACTAAACCTACGCATATCACAATGAAGAAAAGATTATATTGCAACATGTTAAAAAAATCAGTGACTTTATCACATCAACACCCACAGTGTTTTTTCAGTTGCCTAAAAGGCGGCGATAGTCTTAGAAAGTGAAAAACATTACATAGAAGATTAAGTTTGTAATAATTTTTTCACAAATAAATGTCAAAGTAGTGAAAAGAGACCGAGAATCAAGTTGAATCAAACCAAATATTTAAAGATTTGCCTTTGAAACAAATCGTTTGGAAGCAACGAGATATTGTTCCCAGACAGATCCAAAACTTCCAAAAAGTTCTCCAGGCCTGCAAATGAGGCTGGAGATACGTTAGTGAGACCGCAACTTCTAATGTACAGTTCTCGAATTTTTGCCTGCCTGAAAGCGTCATTCTGGAAAATTTTCATTATTAAATCGGTTGGATTCATTTCTGTGTCATTACCTCAACGGCGGATAATGGATTTCCATCCAGATACGTTTTATTGAGAACGTTAAAGTACTGAAACGAGACTGGTTCCAATACACGCAACTGGTTATAATCCAATCTGAACGTGTCTAAGTTTAACTGTAACAGAAAGTTTATATTTATAAGATAAAGGGTGGAGCAAATATTACACTACCATTTTCTTTCAACGCCATTTTATTTGTTGTGATATTTGTAATAATTTGGATTTGGTTGTTGTGAGAATTTATCATTAACAATGTTCAGTGCTGTGCATCGTTTATCATTAATCTCTATCAGGATACGATAATCCAAATAGGAAATACAAAAGCACTGAAAGGTGTAACTTGAAGAAACAAACATATTAACACCGATGCCATAACCAGAATATACAAGACCTGTGTATACCCGATATTTACTTACGTAACCGAAACCACCAAAGCAGACATAAACAAGACAAAATAGGTACTGAGAACATCTGAACTTAGAATTATGAGATACATAGTGAGGAACAAGTCAAGAGATCACGTAAGAAATATGAACAACACTGAAATATCCAGGATATTATAAGATGAGGATAAGTACGAAGAAGGAATTGGAACCAATATGTTTCCAGAGTGAACAACAACATATCAGGGGGAGCAGCAAGGGACGGTAAATCACAAGGATCCAGACAACTAAGAACATCACAAAAAGAAAGACCCCAGTAAAACACAGGTTTCGGCTTTATATAAGAAGTAGAACGGCGATACACTCTCGCATAAAAACCATTGTTAATTATTGTCTAAAAAAATTAGAATGGTGCTCGACCATCCACCATATTTGCCTGATTTTGCTCCAAGCAACTTCCAGCTTTGCAAATTGAAAAAAATCGGAACAGTTGGGAATAGGAAGAACAAATACAAGTTCACAAACATGCAAAAGATGCTTCAAGGCCTGTTGCCTAGAGGCAATAAATCACTTCGTTCGTTCGAAACCACCTCCTATGCCACGAAGTTTGAATATGCACGACTTCTTCATCATTACCGACAGTTAGATCAGGCCACAATTTTTTTCCAGCATGATTTCAATGTGCATGGCTTCAGCTCTTGAAATAATTCTTTTATATTTCAAAACATTCTTTTATATAGTCAAAATAATAAAATAGTTTACAGCGTCAGTCTCGTTATTTAATAGTTACATATCGTATTTGCAGGTGGGGATGGGCGTTGTGAGCGGTAGAGGAGGGAATGGGAGAGAAACGTATTAAGAAATATATATCCAGGTAAAGAATCCCAAAGTTTGAGATGCCTAGGACATATTTTTCGAATGCAGGAGGATCGCAGCTTAACAATACACTTTGCTATATAAATTTTTTTCCAGCATTACATAACATTCATATCAGGACCACATTTCATGGTGTCCAGTATGATTTTGAATGTTTGTCTAACAGTAGCGGCTCGTGAGGGAGAGCGTTGGCGCACCGCCCCTTCAGCATTTTCACAGTAAACAATTTTTCAGAGCAAAACACCATATTTTATTTCCGTTCAGTTTCTTTCCTTTAACTCATTTTCCTGGTTCACCTCCTGTATAGGGTTTCAATAGCACGAAAAGTAAAAAGGAGGAGGGAAAAAGCAAAAAATCTTCAACAGCACTATTTTCTTCTAAGTCCTCCCACTTTGAAAACCCACGAACCGCCTCTGTTGTCTAATGCAATAGACCTTAAAGGCCTGTTAAAATTATTTTTTGAACACTTTTGTATATCAAAGTTTGGTTTGGCATACCTTCCCAAAACAGGATCGTTTCGTCTGCATTAAACACTTGTTCAGGTTTATATTCACCATCAGCAATTAACTTTGAAAATTCTTCGGGATATTATGCTGTTGCAATGTCTGCAGATGCAGCTTTCGAATAAACAATTTTAACGTCATGCGGTGATTATCGCACCTTGAACGTATTGAACCAACCTTTCGATGCTTGAATCCTCCATCCGCATATGCGTAAGACGCTTAGTTTTCTCACATATTATAGCACCACTTAGAGGCAGTCTCTTCTGGGTACAGTCTTCAATCCATAATGTTAATGCAGTTTCCATTTTCGCAATTGCTGAATCACAAGCAATTTTTGCTTTTGAAAACGCGAATAACGGAACCGTAAATAAGGAGCTTTGACTTATTTTACAGCAGTGATGGAGCTCAAATTCTGGTATCGCCTTCACTTGGTCGGTTATAAACTTTTTAAAGTGTTCATTACCCCAAAATGGTGCCCTTTAAGATAAATTTTCAATCTTGGAAAAAAGAAAAAATCACAAGGAGTCAAGTTTGTTGAATAAAGGGGCTGCACATTTGTTTGACACAATAACAATAACAAAATTTAAATAAGAAATAAACATTATAGAAAAAAATAAATTCCGTCTTGTTTCTTAAAAGTTATGATTCAAAATGGTAGTGTGAAACTTGCCCCGCCTGTTATTATGACTAGATGTCAGAAACCCACCTGAAAATTCAAATTAATGTTAACTCCTGGATCAGTCGAAGGCGACATCCTGTTTATTCGGTTATAACTTAGATCCAAAGTCTTTAAAGTTCTCAAAGGTTGCAGTGCTTGATATGGAATGGCAGCTAACTGATTATCGCCTAGTAACAGATATGCTAGACGACCCATCCCGTCACGAAACACCTTAACAGTTATCAATATTGTACATAATATTCATATAAAAAACATATACTTACCGATGGGTCTATTTCTCGCAAATGATTTCCTCTTAAGTCAATGGTGTCAAGCATGGGCAATCCAGAAAATGCATCGATAGGAATGTGATTAATAGAATTTTCTGCCAGTACCAAAACCTCCAAAGAGCTTTCTAATCCCCTCCAATTTTCCGGAGTTATTTTTATAATGTCATTACCTTAAAAACAAAATTAAATATGGTACTCCATTGCTATACCAAAAATAAACAGAAGCATTATTACCTGTAAGATCGAGAAATCTTAACTTTTGCAAATACCTTAAAGCTCTATTAGGAACTCTAGTAAGTTGACAATGACTGAGCTTCAACTCCCACAAAGATCTTTCTAAACCAAGAAAAGCCTCATCTGGTACCATTACGAGAGGATTGTGACTGATCACGATTTTATACAGCCCTAAATCGAATGGATTTAAATATGGGAGCAAAATATATTTTATATAGCTGATTTACCTGTGCTTTGCAAAAAATATGGTTCCAGTGTTCTCAAACCATTGTTTTCCAAATGCAACATAAAGGCTTTAGAAACATTGACTGTCTCTGGTATCCTTAGTAAATGTACGTCTCTGCACTGGACGATTCCTAAATCAGGAACAGCTTTTGAACAACTACATAATGGATTGAAATAGCAGGGTGGGTATTTGACTGCATCCTGCTCCTTCGATTCAATCAGGGATACCCACACCATCATGAGAAGAACAGCTATAAGTACAGCATAGCCAAATTGGATGAATCGTGTGAGGTCCTATAATGAGAAAATATATTTAATTTAATACTCATTAATTAAAGTAATTATTTGATTATTTATCATAAATAATAAATAATCCTAGCATAATACTACCCAACCCCACACTTATTACATTTACAAACGCATTAATGAATGAAATAAGAAGGAAAATACGCGCTAGTGATGAACAAGTTCACTGTGGGTACAGTTTTATATTGAGACAAATTATCTAAAAAATATCATAAAATTCATTCATTCCAATGCTTTTCTAACATTTTTTAACCCATTTTTATAGAACGATTTCTCTTTGCCTTCGAAATATCCTTCAGATTCGGCAATTACCTCTTCATTGGAGCGAAATTTCTTTCCAAAGAGCATTTTTTGAGGTCTGAAAACAGGAAATAGTCGATGGTGGCCAGATCTGGAGAATACGATAAATGTGGAAGCAATTCAATTCGACTTATTGACCAATGTGTTTCAATTCGACTTATTGACCAATATTGACCTATGCGTGCGAGACATGGACGATATCGAAGAAGGAAGAAACTAAGTTGGAAGTCTGGGACGAAAAATATTAAGGAGAATTTTTGGAAGATTTAAAGTTCAGAATAAATTTAGAGGAAGATCAAACAAAGAAACAGAAGAACTGTACAAAAAACCAAACATTGTTCAGGTGGTGAGAGCGCAGCGAGCTAGATGGCTGGGGCACATAGCGAGGATGTCCAGCGGGAGATGGGTTAAAGGAATTCTGATGAGAGGCGAAGGGGGAAGAAGAAGAGAGCGACCGAGGAAGAAATGGCTCGATGAGGTGTTAAATGATTTGAGGAAAGTAGGAGTGAGGGATTGGAAGACTGATGCTTTGGACAGAAAAAATTGGAAAAGAAGAGGGAAAGAACTCGAAGCCAAGGGTCACTAGGCCTGTAGAGCTGAATATACAGATAAAGATATATATAAATACTTTAAAATGGTTAATAATAAAGTATACTCAATCAAGTGGAAAAATACAAAAGACAAAGTGAAGATAATGAATACAACCAGACGGAGGATAATAAGGAAACCAAAAGTATACATAAATGTTGATATGAACAAAGAAAAAATGGGCATGCAAGAAAAAGTGAGAAACAAAGCAAAGGAAGATAAAACAGAAAGGAGAAGCGTAAGAATCGGTTACCCAAAGGCGGTAGTGAATGGAGAGAAACAAAAATGGAAAAAGTAAAAGACTTTCATTAAAATATGCGAACAAAGTTCCGCAACATAGGCAAACAGAGACCAACAAAGTCGATATATAGCTGTAACATATAGCTGTGAAATGTGAACAAACAACGGACATGAAAGTAACCATAAGATGGTTTGGGCATAACGTACGCGCGCGCACGTAAAATCAAATAGAATGATCAAGTAGCAAAATGTCTGAAATGAAAGGGGACTGGAATAGAGTAAAGCTGAAGGAATGGTTAAATATTGAAAACAATTTAACTTAAAATAACATAATATATAATCTGTTTAAATAATGCTTATTGTTAAATTTTGGAAAAAAATAGTTCAACCATATAAGAATAGAAGAACAAAGTGTGGGCAAGTTCAATATCACACATTTGAAAACTTTATAAGTTTCGAAAGCATAATAATGCCACTAATACCACAAATCGCACTAATACTGTCTGGATAAAAAAATGTAATAAATTCTAAGTGCTAAATATTATGGCATTGATTCAAAAAAGTTATGCAAGACCTTACAGCAACAGAATCGGCCAAGAAAAACTCAAAGAGTTACTCTGAAAAGTAGCTCCTCACCCACGGTATTCTCCTAATACTGTATCATTACATTGCCAGCTTTTCAGATCTATGAAACATATTCTTCGTGAAAAAAAAAATCCTACTACGTCAACTACACTCGAAGAATGCTCCACTTCAAAATCACCTTCATTTTATAAAAAAGGGAATAGAAAGTTTGTCAGAGGGATTGGCGAAGATTGTCAATAACGATGGAGATTATAATTCAGATTAAAACTGCGAGTATATTAATACTTAAATAAAATAAAAAAAATTACAGTAACAAAACTGGCATTACTTATACTCAAATAAGTCTGCTATACAGCATCTCATAAACAAAAGCAATGAATCAAGAGCACCGACATTCGTAATTTTTAGATAAAGATATAGCCCTTTGACCATCCACCCTATTCTTCCAATCTGCATCCCTGTAACTATTTTCTGTTCTCGAAGCAACAAATCACAGGCAAAAAGACTCGTTACAAAAACATCCCCTAGATTAAGGTCGAATTAAAATTAAAAAAAAAAATGTACATTTTCTTCAAAATTCATTATTGTTGCATTTTTTCTCAGTTTTGATTGAAAATTAATCACTTACCATCATTTTAAACGCACTTTATAACTCAAAAGTCACTTAAAAATGAAATATCAGTCACTTAGTCATAGGTTTACTTTCATGCTGGTCTTCAACATACCACCGTCATCGTTAATGCAGACTGACCTAGTAGATTGGTCAAATGAAACCTCATTACAACGAGGAGCAGATGCAAGGGCTTCCACTAATAAGATTAAAATGTTATAGTTATATAGTAACTTACTAGCTTAGCCTAAATCTGATATATTTCTATATCTAGCAAATTGCATTATTCAACGTAATATTGCCTATTAACAAAAAATACATACAAATATATTTTGCTTCTGAATTTCGAAAATAAACCTGTTTTAATTTAATTCATCGCTGATTAGGAAAAAACGTACGCTTAATAAGGTCGTTTAAACACACTTTATGACTAAAATTACTATCGGGTTGATATTTTTTTTTTCGAGAAAAATAGAAGAAAAATTTTATTTACTAAAAATAACATTGAATCAATATAATATTTCGGCCGTTTTTATAATTCGTTTTGCTGTTCCTCCATTTTTTTTTTCTTTGGCCAAGTCTATATATGCATTCGAAAGTCCTTTACTTACTCTACATAACTATTGACATAATTTTTCTGAAAAACTTCATTTTAATTCACTTTCAGGCTTTTGAAATTGAAATTTCAGGTGGCAAAAAATCTTTAGTGTCACACTTACTGTATGTCATCTTTCGTTGTGATCAAAAATGTCTAGAAGCAGTTCAAGAAGATGGACTGAGAGCTTTCGACAATCTCCTGGCACCTTCAATTTATGGGATTTACTCAAAAACTCGGAGCTTTGGTGCCACACTAACTAACCGGCGGCAATCACGAAAATCGCCATAGCAAAACTGCTCAAAATCACTCCCGACATCGATCAACACATGGCTACAAGCAACAATTCTTATGCAGAATCGTCTCGCTAATCGGGAGCTAAGAATAAAATCGGGAGCTAATAAATGGTGTCTCTGCCCTTCTGCGTTTGGTAGGCACTGGGAGGGTCTCATGTACCGGGAAATGCTGTAGAAGAACAAGACGGTCGACAAGGAACGCTATCTCGCTCAACTGCACCTATGTAAATTAGGTCGGCAAAGCCCAGCCATCTTGTTCCATTACAATGCACAACCTCCGCAGCAAACATCAAGGAGGACCTGAATGATTTCGAATGGAAGGTTCTTCCGCATCCACCGCACTCTCCAGATCTTGCACCAACCAATTATCATTTCTTTCGGTCGCTGTCCAACCAAATTAGGGGCGTAACATTCGCCGACGATGAGGATCTCAAAAACTGACTTAACAAATTGTTCGAGTGGTGTTTACAGCTCGTGAACAATAACAGAGAATACACCATTAATTTGTGCGCAATTGTTGCTTTTTCATTAATTACACTGGGGAACAACTTGAAAAATAATTTCTGTTGAGTTCGATATTTAAGCTGTTTTATACGTAAATTGACATGCTAATTCCAGAACTTTATTTAGTTTTTTTTTATCACGTCAAGTTTTTTCTCTACAGTTGTTGCGCATCCGACTAAGCTTGGCGAATCAGAGAAGTCACTACTACTCTCCTACCGGAGAACCTTCTTCGACCTAGGAGTGGGGGCGTGAGTGACGTTGCGTCATCCAAAACTAGTTCGGTCAGTTACGCATGAGATGCTAAAGTACGCGGGTCTGTGTCGCTCTGATATAGTGAAGTTAAAGTATACATACACAACTACAGATTTTCGTTATGTCTGCCTCTGGTAGTTCTCGTCGTAAGTGCTTAAACAGCCCTTACCATCCCCATTGAACGGACTAATATTAGTACATTTGTCAGGCAAGCCTATTTTGCTCATTTTAAAGTGAAAATAGGTGACCAAGATAAATCATGGGCCCCTCATAAAGTGTGCAAGCAGTGTGTAGAGAGTTTACGAATGTGGACGAAGAGAACATGTAATAAACTTTCGTTTAGTATACCAATGGTTTGGCGAGAGCCCAAAGATCACTTAAGTGATTGCTACTTTTGCATAGTGAAAACATCAGGATTCAACAAGAAAAAGAAACATAAAATTGAGTACCCTAGTTTACCGCTGAAATTCCAGTGACAGTTTTTCAAGAATTACCTTCTTTAGAAATACAAGAATGTGAATCAAGTGAAGATCGAAGTGACTCCACCGACGAAGAATTCAAAGTTTCCAATGATTCTGTTCGTAAAGGATTCAATCAACATGAATTAAACGGTTTAGCACGAGATTTGGGATTATCCAAAAAAGCATCAGAATTATTAGCATCAAGACTGCACGAAAAAAATTTCCTTGACAATTGCGCAAGTCACTTACTATCGATCCAGAGAAAGTGAATTTAGGCTTTACTTCAGAAATAATGACGGATTTGTATATTGCCAGAACGTAGAAGGTTTAATGAAAGAATTGGCCATTTCTAACTATAACGTAACTGAATGGTGATTGTTTATAGATAGCTCAAAGTGCAGCTTGAAGTGTGTTCTCCTACATAATGGAAATTTATACGGTTTAGTCCCAATAGGTCATTCAGTTTCTTTGCGTGAAGAATATGGCGACATAAAGTCATTGACTTGTTGCTATATAACATGCACCAATGGATCATCTGTGTTGACCTTAAAATGGTCTGTTTCCTTCTTGGCCAGCAACGTGGGTATACAAAAAGTATCCATGTTTTTTGTGCATGTGGGACAGCAGAGCTCGTGAGAAGCATTGGGTGCAATCGAACTGGCCGCCAAGATCTGACCTAAGACCTGGTGATTCAAACATTTTAAATCAGCCACTTGTCGACAGAAAAAAACATTGTATTTCCGCCTTGGCATATAAAACCAGGTCTCATGAAGCAATTTGTTAAGGCTTTGTCAATTGAAGGAGACTGCTTTAAGTAAATCATTTCGGCATTCCCTAGCCTGTCATATGAAAAGATAAAGGCTGGTGTGTTTGATGGTCCACAGATTCGGCAACTCGTTAAAGATGAAAATTTCTCTGAAACAATGACCAAACTTGAAAGGAATGCTAGGTTGGCTTTTAAAAATATTATTAAAGACTTTCTTGGAAAAACACGAGCCCCGAATTACATCGAAATTGTTCAACAACTCTTGGAGAGCTTTAAAAAGCTTGGTTGCAACATGAGCATCAAACTGCATTTCTTACATAGTCATCTTGCTAACTTCCCAGAAAATCTTGGTGCTGTTAGTGATGAACAGGGCAAGTGATTCCACCAAGATCTAAAGGTTATGGAAGCGCGGTATCAAGGTAGATGGGATGTCAGTATGATGGCTGACTACTGTTGGAGCATCAAGCGAGAATGTCCACAAACTGAACACTCCAGGAAAAGCTATAAAAAGAAATTTTTACCATAATATCTTTTATTTATTTTTTGTATAAACACAATTTAACTTTTAATAATATGTTAACCTCTGTATGAATAAAATATTCTAATCTATTTGGTCAGATCTCACGTTATTCCCTTTCGTATGTACACTTTTAAGATAAAATGAGGGGTATGCTGTAGCTTAAGTACTGTGAATATTACTGTGAATATTTGTTTTTTTTTTAACTGTGAATATTTTTGAATTCAGAGATGAAAAATGAGTCAAAAACAAATCACAGATCTAAGTCAACAAAACTGCTTCCCTTCCCCACACCCGCGATTCGCTCCCAAGGCTCGGTGCCAATGTCACCCCAATTTACGGTAATGTTTGCGGATCTTTGTCTATCTCTCATAGTGGTAGCTACATAATCCCGCGCTCATAGATCCCATAGCTCATAGTTCTGGGGTTTCTACCTTTTTTCATAGTTTTCATTGCATTAGGTTTAGGTATAAATTGTAAACGAGATAGATAAAGTTTTAGTTTAAATCATGCCCTGATGATTCTAACTTGCTTAACGAAACCCATGCCAAATTAGTTCAATGCGATTTAGTGTGAGTGAAAATCTCATAATATTTGTATTTAACATCGCAGGTTGCAAAATAAATTTTTCAAAAATATCGTCAATACTATTAAGAATATTAAATTTTAGGAAGGTGACATTATCGTAACGTCCAATTACAGATACTTTTACATTAACTTACGTATTTTTAATCACCAAAGGTCGAACTTCAAGTACAAGTCTGATAATATTGAAATAATTCTCATTTGTGAGCGTTGAAAGATTGTCTTGAACTTGAACGATCCATATTATCAGAGTTTTCTTTATTTGACATGTACATATTGGGTTAATGCAAACATCTACATATCGGGTCCCATTTTTTTTAGAAAGAGTTAGGAAAATTTTATTTTATTATAGCATTAACATAAAAGGTATACCGCTTTGCTCCCTCCGTTTTTTTTTAATTCAAAGCTTTATTGTGAAAAACTGATTATACAGTCATGATTCAAAGAATTGTCCATCGTTGGCTACTACTTTCTCTCGTCTTTCAGGCAATATTCGAATCCCGCATTGAAAAAACTGGTCATCTTTTGAAGCGACCCACAAATCGATTCAATTTTTGATTTATTGACTTATTCATATGAACGGAAGTACTGGTCAGCCAGGCGGTGGCCCATCGATGGAAACAGGTGATGCTCGGAGGGAGCATCGTCTGGAAAATAGGGCGGGTTGGACTTCCCATTTCGACGTTTCCAAATATGTTTTGACCACATTCGCAAAATGGGGTCGAACATTGTCATGCTGCTTTATCGTATCGTTCGCCGTTGGTATTTCAATGCTCGGCTCAAACGCATTAATTGCGTTCGATAACGATCGCCTGTGATTGTTTCAGATGGTTTTAACAGCTCACAATACACTACACCGAGCTGGTCCCACCAAATACAGAGCATGACCTTAGAGTCGTGAATATTCGGTTTGGCCGTCGGGGTGGAAGCGTGGCCGGGATATTCCCATGATTTTCGAAGCTTGGGGTTATCGTAATAAACCCATTTTTTGTCCTCAAGCAACAAAGTGGTTTCAACTCATATGGAACCCAATATACTTGCTTCTGGGTCATTCTCAGGTCATTGAGGCGTTTTGAAATTGCTTGTTGAGTCACTCCCAATGATCCTGTCAACTCTTCTTGATTTCCACACGAGTCTTCATTAAACAATGCCTCTAATTCTTCATCCTCAAAAACTTTCGCTCTTCCACCGCTATGCCGATCTTCGACTTGAAAATCACCGCTCTTGAAGCGTTGAAACCACTCACGACACATTATTTCATTCGTAGCGGCCTCACCATAAGTGTCTGCGAGTATTCGGTGAGCCTCAGCCGTAGATTTCTTCATATTAAAGAAATAAATTAACACCTCCCGCAAATGATGGGAATTTGGCTCATAAAATGACATTTTTAATCGCGAATAAGTTTGGAATGTAAACACAAATCGACTACTCGTGCTATGGGGTTATATTTACAAGATGCCCAAAGGTATTGCATTCCGTCTATGATGTATTTATTTCGAAGACTAGACCGCTAACGCCATCTATAGGAAAACGACGGGAGCAAAATTGTATACCTTTAGGATGTGCCATTCTGTACGATGACCTTTATCCATCTCTTCTTTTTTCTTCTTCTTATGGAACAACAGCCCGTTAGTAAACCTTGACCGCCTTCAATCTTTTCTCCAACCGGATCGATCTCGTTAATATGTTGTTTTCGATCGTGTTAATAGGTTTAGGTCAACTGCACGATCCTACGATTTGCCTTTCTTTATTTACCATTGTTCCATATACGTCCAGATCTGTTTCATTGACGACTTTGTTTAGTATTATCTTAAAAAGACTAATGCCAATGAATTTTTGCACTGCCTTGAAGTTAAGCATTCTTATTCGGGTTAATCTAATAAACCTAGTTGGTTTTTCCATTTAACCATGGCCTCGTATATTACTGCTTATCTATCTCTTCAGTAACTATATAATTCCGTTGTCATAGCCATTCTCAGATTTCTGTCTAAAAAAACTGACCCAGATAATGTTTTAAGTCTTTTAAGGAAGACCTTTAAGGTGTAAGATCGGAAGAGATGGACAACAACATCCCAGTCAAATATAAAAATTTGGGTAGGGTCGCCTAAGACACGTGTTGTATTGTATTGTTACAGTGCAGCTCAGTGCCCTTTTTGTTGGCTAATTCAGGCCGTTTCTGATCGAATTCTCGGTTTACCCCACTCAACAGTGAACAATATTTGTTCAAATTTTCAGTTAATAGCTCATAATAAACAATTGGCTTCCAGACCTACCAAATGCATAAGATAACCTTCTTTGGATGTAAACTGGCTTTTGCGCTGATAGAAAAGGCATATTCACGCTTACACATTACCTTTTACCCTTAACAGAATTACACACAATTCATTTTTCATCACCTATAACCATCCGTTTTAAAGGTAGTTCAATTTCGTTGCGTTTCAATAGAGAATCGCAATCAGAAATTCGGTCTATCAATTTCTTGCAGTTAGCACCAATATTCCATTGCCATCAGCCTCGGCCAGTAGTTAAGGCACCGCCAGTACTCAAAGCACATGGAATCGTCAACGGCACCCTCACCGAATACTGCTAATATCTTCTTTTCTGCCTAACTTTGTCAACTAAATATGTTTTTTTTACCACATACTCGCTAAAATTCCTTCTTTCAAACAACATCAAAACTTTACATGTGTAAAATACGAAGTATTCAATAAGTCCTTAAAATATCCAAGAGGTGGCGGTCGTAGTATTGGAAATGGTTTGTTTTTAGTAAGCATCATTATTCACCAAACAGCAGTCAAAGTCTCAGTTATATTCATCATATGGTTTCATTTTTATTGTCGATTAAAGCAAGAAACTTTTATTTATTTAGAGACATGGAAAAAAGTGAGTGATTAAACAATTATATTTACAAGGCTTAACACCGAAAAAGATCAAAGCTGAGTTGGATGAAGTTCATGGCACGTCTGCTCCTGTGTTTGCAACTGTTTATAATTGGATAAATGAATTTAAACGTGGCCGTACATCCACAAAAGTTGAACGTCGTTCAGGACGTCCATTGTAAGTGTCCATTGTACGACATGGTTTTAAGTGATCGACGAATCATAGTGCGCGAAATATTTGACGCCACAGGCTTATCGCAAGGTAGTGTTTTCAATTTTGCACGAAAAATTGGGTATAAAAAAAAATTCGTCAAGATGGATGCCGCATGTGCTCACAGTGGAAAATAAACTCAATCGTGTGGTCGACTCTGAGGCTGTTTTGTCGCTTTTTCGTCGCAATCCTGATGAGTTTCTATATCGATACTTAACTATGGACAAAACGTGGATACACTACTACACTCCAGAGACAAAGGAGCAATCAAAACAGTGGGTTTTTGAAGGCAAACAGGCCCCGAAGAAGGAAAAAAAGAAAAACTATAACTGAAGAGCATTACGCGTCGTTATTGCACCGGCTGAACAAAGAAATGAAGAAAAATCATCCTCATTTGAAAAATAAAAAGATCCTCTTCCATCAAGACAATGCAGGGGTGCGCACCAGTACAGTTTCAGTGGCCAAAATCATGGAATTAAAGTTCGAATTATTACAACATCCACCATATTCACCGGATTTGACCCCCAGTGACTTTTTTTATTTCCGAACTTAAAAAATGGCTCAGCGAACAACAGTTCACATCGAACGAGGAGATCATGGTCAAAACAGATGCTGTTTGATTTGACGACCTTCTGAAATCTTACTTTTTAGACGGTTTAAAAAAGTTGAAGAAACGCTTGGAAAAGTGTATAGAACTAAAAGGAGATTATGTTGAAAAATAAAAAAAATCTACTTAAAATATTTTTTTTCTATCTATTTCTAAGGACTTATTGAACAATCCTCATAAATAGAACGAACTTTTCCATCAACCCAAAAGACTGCATCAAAGTTTTACAAGAATAAATACAGTACTTTTTACTAGATCTGATAATAAATAAAAAAAATGTACACAAACATCCACGAAAGGAATATATTATGGTGTGTTCTAGCACCATTATTGTTTGGATGTGGGTGTCAAATTAAGACGAATAATTAACCTATTATTAAGCCATTCATGCAAAGATATTTCTCGGTATATGAACGAGCCGAATAACAAGCACATAACACACGGTTAATTTAGATGTAAAAGCGATAAGGCATTTTTTTAATTGAAGAATTGTCATTGTCAGTACATTAACTCCAAACTCCTATTAAAGGTGCCCATAAGTAATACCGTTTTTTTTTTTAATTTTCTTTTAGGGTAGGTGGGACTTACTTATCACGTAAGTTCGAGGTATTACCGAATGTATATATATATATATATATATATATATATATATATATATATATATATATATATATATATATATATATATATATATATATACCGTCATGGAAAGCACAAATTGTCGTATGTCAAAAAATCAGGTCATAGGTCCAAAAACTTTTCAGGAGGAACAAAAAATATTTCAACATGTCACTGTTTTCATTTTTTTTTTAAATGCTTAAACATTACTTGTTATACTATGTAATATTAATATCGTAATTTTTTTTTAATTTATTGTTTTTTATGATTTACATTGACATACGACCTTTTGCAGACAGATTGTTGCAATTTTAGCTGACCTCCGACTTTTTCTCAGTTGTTCTAAGAATGAAAAGTAGGTATTGTATGAAGGTAATTAAAACAAAATAATTAAAAACAGGTACTCGTATTTAAAATAATAATGTTAAAAAACGTTTTAAATATTATGAAAATAATAGAAGTTTTGAAAGCAAACGTTTAACTCCAAACTCCTATTAAAGGTGCCCATAAGTAATACCGTTTTTTTTTTTAATTTTCTTTTAGGGTAGGTGGGACTTACTTATCACGTAAGTTCGAGGTATTACCGAATGTATATATATATATATATATATATATATATATATATATATATATATATATATAACTGAAGACTTTCATCTGGTTTGCAACCGTCATTTTGATCTTTAGATTGAACTGGGTCAAAAGAATCAGGTTATTCAATATTTTGCTCACGCATTTAGATAAGCTAATCAACTATCAGCTTCTGATTATGTGAATATTGCATACGGGCGTAGCCGGGGGGGGGGGGGGGGGTTGATTGATTATTGATTATTACCTAATATTATACCGAAAAAATACGAGGAGTGAAGAGAGTTAAATTATTATACTTGAATTGAATATATATCCCAACTAGTGGACGTTGCGCACAGTAACGCCATCTCTTGTCGAGTAGTCGAACTATTTTGTATCGTATGGAAACTTTGCGTTGTTTCTCGATTATTCGCCACGCCCCTCGGTCGAAATGAGCGGAGCTTTGTGGAAGTTTGTGGTAGTTTCTGGACGGCTACTACTGGGCTGCTATATAAGCGGCGCGTGACCGCGCTTACGGCAGTATTGTTCCATGCGAACTCGAAGCGAATATAAGTGAAAAGTGGTGAACGAATAGTGAAGAGAATTAAGTGTACCGTGAAACGTGAGTAATTTTAGTGCAGTGTTATTCGGTGACCTTGTTAAGGATAGATACGTGAATCATTATTACTGTCGAAAAATGGAGGGGAAAAAAGAAAAGGTGATAAACTTAAAGGTATGGACTACTGGAAAAAGTGGTGTAGTTAAGGGGTTTCTAATAAAGAAACAAATTTAGATTTAGCTATCAAAGCTTCAGCTACCTTGCATGCTGATAAGAAGACTGTGATGACAAGCAGGCCCTCGACCTCGACCTCAATCACAATATCGAATGTCGAAATCGATGCCATGTCGCTGGTGCCCTGTTCGATACCTTCAACTACCGAATCTATATCTAGTCTGCAACAGGCCAGCTTGCCTGTTACCTCATCTTTTACAACTATAGCTAAGTTGTATGTTGGTTTTTACGCGAATCAAGAAAAAATCTTGGATGAATATTTTAAAGTCCAAATTTTAAAAACGCCATGGAACCCACCCAGAGATTATAAGTTTCCTATTTCCACAAAACGAAACTTGCGCTTTCAATTAAAATGGTTGGAGAGATTCCCCTGGTTGTCATATTCGGAATATAAAAGTGGAGCATACTGCAGAGTTTGCATGGTAATAGGACGTTCGCTTGATGAAGGTAAAGGCGGTCATCAAAGGATCGGCCAGTTGGTAACCGAAACTTTTTGTAAGGGAAAAATGCCCTAGAAATATTTGAAGCTCATGCGAAATCGGGATACCACAAGCGAAATTCAGAACTGGCAGATAACTTTCTAAAAGTAATGTCTTCGCAGGCTTTTTCGGTCACTGAACAGCTATCTTCTGAAAGAAAGAGACAACAAGAGGAGAATCGAAAGAAACTAATCCCTATCGTAAAAGCAATAATTTTTTTGCGGCAAACAAGGCATCTCCTTGAGAGGTAAAATCGATTCGGGGCGCATACAAATTACACCAGAATTATCAGAACCTGAACAACCACTACAGAATGATGGTAATTTTAGAGCCCTGTTGCGGTTTGCGGATGAGTCTGGAGATAAAGATCTGGCTGAGCATTTGAATACTTCACAGAAGAATGCCCTGTACACAAGCCCTCAGATCCAAAACGAAATAATTGACATTTGTGGTGAATTAATTCAACATAAAATAATTGAAGAAGTAAAGAAAACCAAACTATTTGCGATTCTGGCTGACGAAACCACCGACATCGGACGTGTAGAACAAGTCTCGTTATGTCTTCGATATGTTGATTTTACAGATAATAAACACCATATACTTAAAGATATATTCCTTGAGTACATTCCAACGGTCGATGTTTCAGGATCCGGTCTCGCAAATCTTATTATTACAGCTCTGAAAAGAAAAAGCATGGACTTGAATGTTCTCATGTGGTTGATCAAGGTTACGATGGGGCTGCAGCTATGAGTGGGTATTTGCACGGTGCCCAAGCTTATGTTCGCCAAGAATGTCCTCTTGCTCTTTATGTACACTGTAGTGTACACTCTCTCAACCTTGCTATTGCTGATTCATGTTCATTAGGAAATATCCGAAATTGCATTGGGATTGTGCAGTCTGTTGGTGCCTACTTTCGACATTCTGCTCAACGCACTGCTTTGTTGAAAGAAAAAATTCAAGAGCTACTCCCCGTCGGTAACCAAAAAAGCTTGCTCTCAATGTGTGAAATACGGTGGGTCCACAGACATGAAGCTATTATAAGATTCAGGGAAATTGATTCAGCGATTGTGAATGCTCTCGAAGAACTAAAATTTAATCACAATAAGGAAACATCGCAAAAGCCGCCCAATTGCTAAATACGCTTCGATCTTCGGATTTTGTGATGTGTTTAGTGATTCTTCAAAAAGTTATGAGCTATACATTGTCGCTATCAAAACAATTACAGACAATTGACATCCATCTTATCACGGCATTCAAACATGTAGATGATATTATTAATGTCTCTATGAAGACGCAAAGGTTTTACTGGAAGAAAATGGAGGTATACTGCGAATGCCACGCGTCGTCGGAAGACAATTAAATAGACCGAACATTCCTGCATTGGATGTATGCACGTATTACAAAATTAATTTGTTCATTCCATTTCTTGATCATACAATTCAACAATTGGTTGAAAGGTTTACCAAACATCGTAAAGTAGTATCAGCATTATCTGGTGTGCTACCTTCAAATTTTACTGCCAGTTCTGAAATTGAAGAAGCAATTTCCATGTACTCGTCACTGCTTCCCGAAAGCAACATATCAGTGGTTAAAGCAGAACTTGAAGTATGGAAAACAGTGATGACAAGTATCTCGCCTACCCCGAAATCTAGTTTGGAATGCCTAGATATGTGCGATAAAAACCTTTATCCTAATATTTACACATTACTACAAATCTTGGCTACCATTCCTGTATCCACTGCTACCCCAGAAAAGTCTTTCTCGAGCCTAAGGAGACTGAAAAACTATTTACGAAACACTACAAGTGAAAACAGACTTAATGGTTTGGCTGTCATGAACATTCACTATGGAACAGAAATTCATGCAGATGAAGTAGTGGATAAATTTAAAAGAAAAGGCCGAAGATTTCTTCTTTAATGGATTTAGATTTAGCGCAGAGAAACGAAATTGATTTAACCATTTCATTTAAAGTTAAGAACTTTATAAATATGTCGTAATTTTTCCGATGAATATATAGATATTAAATTTCATGTAAGTATATTTTTGTTGTTTTATTTACTTCAAACTAACCCCCCCCCCCCCCCCCCCCCAACTAAATCCTGGCTACGCCCGTGATCTAGCAGTTCTTGTACATCCTCACCATCAATTCTAAATTTTAATTACCTAACAAGATATTTGTTTTGTTTTGATAATATACGACAATAACGTTCGACTTCTGGCATAAAATGATGAAAATAAATTGAAATAAAATAATTGAAATAAAACTTAAAACTTTGAATAGTTAGCTGAATATCTGCCAACAAATTATTACAAGAACAATAAAAAGCAAAATGAAGTAGTTTGGTAGATAAGTTAAACGATATTTCATAGGTACCAATTGTTGATGTAATGGTGAAGGTAATTTATATAATATGTAGAAACCTAATTCATTCACAATAGTTACGAAGATAGAGCAAAAAGTCAGATAGTTTTCTGATAGATGGCAGTACGATCATAAAGATATTTGCATTTCTGAAAAGTAGTAACGCTTCATGAATTTCAAGCCAATATGGATTGAAAATTGTTTTGACAGTCTTTGAAAGCACTCCCGTTTCAAAAGTCCAGTTTCCAAAGTCTCTTTCGAAATATGACGAAATCGCTGGAAAAGAAATTCACATCAAATGATGAGATCAGCACCGAAACAGAGGACCATTTCTGCTTTTGTTTCTTCCCACTCTTCAAGTATGTTATTGTTAAACATAAGTAGAACAAGTTCAAGATAAATTTAAGTAATTTCTTGAAAGGAATAAAAATAAAACATCATTCTAATCTTTAACACAGATAAAAAATATATAATTATTTCTTATTGCAACATTTCATATATTTATACACATACTATGACTAAGGCAGTGTTTTTATTATTTATATATGTAAGTCAAACTTCTAACAAAAAATACTTATAATTTTATTTGTTGGATAAGTTTAAAGCCACTAGCGAATAATTAGGTGAAGCAATGACTGGTGAGAAAATGTAATAGGTTTCCACAAAAATAGTATTAGCACCATTATATTCTGCAACAATACCTAAAATTACAACTAAACTAGACTTTAAAGAGTAACTAATTACATAAGAATGTACAAGGATCTGCAATTTGGTTTTAGTCATCATTCAATGTCATCATTGGCCAAATCATCACATTTATCCTCAATTTCATCCTAAAAATTAATAATCATCAATATTCTAAAATATCCTATAGACAGTCAAGATTTGTACCTCATTGAGTTCCAAACACTTAGCCCATTCCTTGAGAGTAATTCTGTGATCGTTATCAGAATCGCAGGAGTTTAGGAACGGAGCGATACAGTGTTCCAGGGCCATTAACGGAGCTCGAATAGGGAAAAGTTCATGACGAGACACATATCTATGGTAAAAATATATCAAAATTGGTTGGATATCAATTCTTCTATCCTAACCTTCGGTGTGTACCACTAAACACGAAATATCTTAGTTAAACTTCTAGACGCGCATTTCGCTAAGCATTTTAACATCATCAGGAGCTGATTTAATCTCTGCCGATGATGTTTACATTTGGTGTTTAATGGTAAATCTCTTCGAGTTTATTATAATAAAATGTCTTTTAGTTTCAAAACAAAGTATAAGAGCCTACTGTGAAAATATCCTGAAAACCAGTTCAAAAAGCAACATTTGAGGCAATACCTTTTTTCCGCCTTTCAGCTGAAAAAAAAGTGCTGTGGAAGCTCAGGACATGATTTGTGCGGCCTTGGGAGAGCATGCTATTTCGCACAGTTCTTGTAAGAAATAATTCCGAAATGGAAATTTTCACTTAAATAATATAAATCACCAAGACACCCAATAAAAGGGAAAGTGGAAGATGAAGAATTGGAAGCGCTGATGGGAAGAAAGTCCTTTTCGTACACTGCAAAAGATTTAATAAGAACTCGAACGTTTGTACAAGCTAGCGAAAATCCAAACGTCAAGAGTGGTTGGGTCTTCTATGTACTTCAAACTAAGAATAAAAGTAGATACCTTAATTGCTCTCCAGATGTAAGAAAAAGAACTTCCTGCATAAGATGTCTATGACGAAAAGTGAATCATCCACAATGATTCTCCTCCTCTGACCATCATCTTCTGTAAGAACGTTGTGGATTTTCGGACCATATTGTTCTATTGTACGCTTGATGTGTTGCCCCTACAATTATGGCTGATTCAATCTGATCAGTCCACCACGTGGGAATTCGTCAATTGGCTCTGTTTCTCTTCGCTGAACCTTAAAGTTAATACAAAGAAGCACAACCCGTGGGTTAATCCCGATGACCCATCAACCAATACCATACAATAGAACATATTTGCAGTGTTAGACTACTTTGAACAGCGTCCAATGATACAACAGAAGCTGAGTATCACGTACACCCAACCGGTGGGTTCCACAATCTCATGTGAAACACACAGCAGCCTGCGTCTCCGCCTAAATGAATATCTTGTTAGGTGCCTGACTGGGGACGAGCCCGACCCATCCCTGCAATTAGAGGGCACATGTTTCACCTCTCTACATTCAGGCTCGACAGGGTACCGATATATGCTCTCCCAACAAGCATAGGGAGACTCTATTCACAGTCAACAACCTATACTCTCGCCGACTTCCCGTCGGACGCCATCCGATATATATATATATATATATATATATATATATATATATATATATATATATATATATATATATATATATATATATATATATATATATATATATATATATATATATAGTTTCGATTGATTGCGCGGTTGGCACTTGGTAAAACATAGTAACAATGAAAATAATTAAAAGACTTGGTATTTGTTTCACGAAATATTCACGAAGTATATGAACTAAAGTATATATATATATATATATTCCACATTTTCGCTATTTGAAGGAATACAAATTTGAATTTTTGCACAGTCAGACAGATTGATGGGTGACGTTTTTTAAGATACTCAACTAAAATCTGAACTTTAAAATAAGCCTACTACGAATTCACAAACAGGGTCAATTCTCGATATTTTACTTCGCGAAAATCGAAAAAAGTTATTAGAAAAAGTTGTCCAGGATATTATTCTAACCCCATATACCAAGTTTCATGAGACAATTCGCATTTTTAATTTTGTCATTATTTTGGTCTATACACAAAATTATTACAACAGAATCGTAAAAGAATCGAAAAATGTATTCGAATAGATGGATAGGACTAGTTGAGGGAGATCACATTTGATAGTTAATTATTTGTATTATGAAAATTATTGTTATTTACTATATACTTTGTCCTAAATTTGATCAATTACCAAAAATTGTTTTCCAATAATAATAAAATAATTATACCTTTTTAAGTGCTATTTATTTTACTGAAATATTTGAATACATGACACTATTGACAATGTGTCATGTTTTTACTCTCCATGGCACACTAATTATCAAATTATAAAATAAACTTGTAATAATTTTGTGTGTAGACCAAAATAATGAAAAAAATTAAAATGCGAATTTTATTATGAAACTCGGCATATGGGGTTAAAATAATATTCCGAACAACTTTTTCTAATAACCTTTTTCGATATCTCTAATGCGAAGCAAAATATTCAGGATTGACCTTGTTTGTGATTTCGTAGTAGGCTGACTTTAAAGTTCAGATTTCAGTTGAGTATCTTTAAAAATGTGACCCATCCACCTGTATGGCTGTGCAAAATTCAAATCTGTATTCCTTCAAATAGCTGAGATATGGGGGTGTCTTCATCTTAAATGCGACACACTGTATATATATATATATATATATATATATATATATATATATATATATATATATATATATATATATATATATATATATGTCTATATATATATATATATATATATATATATATATATATATATATATATATATATATATATATATATATATATATATATATATAAACGAGGTATATAAACTAAACCAAAGTTTCAAAGTGCTGCAAAGCGCAAAATGCAAAGTGCAAAAAAACGACCTCCAATTAACAGCACTTTGAAACTTTAGTTTAGTTTATATATTTACTCTCTTTGAGAATGGTCGTGAGACCGAACCATGCCAGAGAATATTTTGAATCTATATATAACACATGGGCTGAAAAGTCCCGGGCCTAACACATAGATGGCGCTAGTTTTATTGCAGTCACCTTTTTTTCATTTAATACTAACCTTCAAAAGACAGCTGTTAAAATTTCATGATATTCTATTCATTAGTTTGTGAGTTATTGCGCTAAGAGTGACGCTACTTTTGTTATTTTCAAAACAATGGATCAAAAACAATTTCGTGTTTTAATTTTACACTGCTTCTTGATGGGAAAAAATACCGTTCAAGCGAAGCAATGGCTTGAAAAGTGTTATGGGGACTCCGCTCCATCAGAAACAACAATAAAACATTAGTTTGCTGACTTCAAACGTGGTCGTAGAGACACCGATGATGCAGAACGCAGTGGACGTCCAAATGAGGCGGTAACACCAGAAAACATAAAAAAAATCCACAAAATCGTTTTGAATAATCGAAAAGTGAAGTTGCGTGAGTTAGCTGGCATCGTAAAGATATCAAAAAAACGTGTTGGCTTTATATTGCATAAGCATTTGACTATGAGAAAGCTCTGTTCAAAGTGGGTGCCGCGTTTGCTCACTGTTGACCAAAAACGAGAACGTGTTGATGATTCTGAGCAGTGTTTGGCCATGTTTAAACGTAATAAACCGAAATTTTTGCGTCGATATGTGACAATGGATGAAACATGGATCCATCACTTCACTCCGGAATCAAAACGACCGTCATCTGAGTGGACAGCAACTGGTGAACCTCGTCCAAAGCGCCCGAAAGCACAACAATCCGCTGGAAAGGTTATGGCCTCGGTATTTTGGGATGTGCGTGGTGTAATATTCATCGACTATCTTGAGAAAGGAAATACCATTAACAGTGAATATTATATAGCGTTATTGGAGCGTTTGAAGGCCGAAATTGCAAAGAAACGACCGCATATGGCAAAGAAAAAAAATTTGTTTCATCAAGACAACGCACCGTGTCACAAGTCAATCAAAACAATGGGAAAACTACATGAATTGAACTTCGAATTGCTCCCACATCCACCGTATTCGCCAGATTTGGCTCCCAGCGACTACTGGCTGTTCGCAGACCTGAAAAAAATGCTCGCCGGTAAGAAATTTCGCACGAATGAAGAGGTTATCGCTGAAACTGACGCCTATTTTGAGGCCAAAAGATAAATCATTCTACAAAAGTGGTATTGAAATGTTAGAGCGGCGCTGGAAGGATTGCGTTGCTCTTGATGGAGATTACGTTGATGAATAAAGCTAATTTTGAACCAAAAAAACTGTGTTTTCTTTGTTAGGCCCGGGACTTTTCAGCCCATGTGTTTCGGTATTTTTAGATGCGCATTTTTTTCAACAAAAGTTTTTTATGCAGGGTGTGTCATGTAACAGTGGCCAATATCAACTTTCTTATTTTCAATACAACACCCTGTATATTATTTAATTGTTGGATTCTGCAGGAAATGCTAGACATATTTCATGTAAAATATCCTAGACTTATCTTCAACTGTTTCGGAAATATTAAGTGTTTTCAGATTTATTGCAAAAATTAACTGATTTTTTTAAATTTTTTTTTGAAAATTATTTGATTACAGAAATTCGCTACAACACACAATAGAAAGATGGTATTGGCCTCTGTTACATGACACACCCTGTATAAAAGGTTTTCGGTGGAAAAAACGAAACGAAACGAATATATATATATATATACAAAATATTCTCGGACATGGGTAGGAGAAAGGAGAAAAAGACGGAGATAGTGAAGAAGACACCTCAAAGATTACGTTTTTGATACTTTTTTTATAAATAATTCTGAAAAGTCAAAAAAGGCGAAGAATTAAGTTGGGCACCTAATAACAAAACAAGGCCTAATAACATGTTTCAAAATAATTTTTGAGTACCTGTCTGGTGGATGACCATCGAGATCGCAGAATTTCCACATGGCGGCGTTGGTCCATCTTCTGGTCATGTTCGATTCAGCGTCTCTTTCCATCTCCAAGTATTTTGGTGATAATTCACGACGATCAGCCAGATCACGCATAACGTTAAAAAGCCAGTCTCGCATACGTCGGGGAAAATCAGCCATCTCATCGTCGGTACATTTCTGAAAAAAATGTTCACGTAGCAGTCATGACAAAACTTCCTTAATAAGTCTTACTGGCATTTCTCTGCAGCTGCCGTAGTACTCGATATGGATATGTTTGTTGTCTTCTTCATTGCATCTGGGATCGTTATTTCGACACCAACATCTCTGTTGGTAGACGGAACAGTCAGATGGCCAAGTCTCGTTGCGATTTGAACAGACCTTTAACACATCACATCAATGAGAAGAATGCCACTAGAAAAATATTCTTCGCGAATATATTACCTTGCGTCTAGATTCTGTTTCCTCAGGGCAAGTCTCGATACACACACATTGTGGATCGCCTTGTTTGTCCAATTCGCAAACCATACCAGCACCACATTGCACATCAAGACATGGATCTAAAACAAACAGTAAATTATCCATATCTTAATTAAGAAAAAAATCCTTCAACATGTTAATTACACTAAACTTCAAAGAGACATACCACTATGATCAAAAAGTAAGATTATGTTTTAAATGTTCGCACGCTTTACATATCGATACAGCTATTGGATACATGGAAGCTATTGAACATCATATGATGCTCGCTTGGGCTAGTGCACATAACTACACTTCTGCATTATGGAGTAAATGCAAAAATTGTGACAAAAATGGGCGAAACTGGGGATTTAACCAGGATTGCGTGATCGAGCCGACGCTTTTATCTGTATTTGTTGGCAGAGGCAGACTGTTGAATTCAACTAAGATATCATAATGAATGGATGGAGGCCTATTCAACTTGGCACGACTTAAAGCCAAACGAGGTTATCATCGTAAAGCTGTGCTATGCGGATTACAGTGTGATTGTAGCGTATAGTGCGATGGTGTGGATGATGTGGACGGTGGAACGATGCCAGACTTACATAATGGGACCAACGGCGGATTCGAACTTAAAATTAATGAACAAAAAACGAAAATATTACAACCAACTGCTACAAATAAACAGCTGATAGGTACTAAATATATGGGAATGCCTCCTCCTTGTCTCTCCGCCTCCTCCTTCTCCGCCTCCTCCTCTATTAGTCCGTTTCACCTCCTTATTCACACTTGTCCCCACTATATTTCTGACAGTCGTTTGGTTTGGTTTGGTTTGGTTGATGTGGCACTATATTTTTGACATGCCTACCTAAGTCGTTTGGTCAGATATGACATAAATAGTCTCAACTCAAAACCTAATTTTTCGACCGATAGTATCAACACACTAACACTTAAACGCAATAACTTGGCTTCTAACAGCTTCTAGGATGCACATTTTCAACGCTTACCCCGTCAAAAGATGGCGCCATTAGAAATAGCTATTTTTAAAAAGTCCTGTTGTCTGCGAGACGCACCTTGGATAAGGCGACCAAAGAAGTTCTGAGACTTAAATTTCATACAACGAAAACCATAATTCAAATTTTAGGTTTGATATTCAAAAGCAAAGAAAACCATCCACGAACGGTTTCTGGCCTTAAACCGCCATCAGTCGGAAAGCGTCAACAGAACTGAACGTTCGGAAAGCAGCTCAAGGAATGATCAAAAGTATGACCATATATATCAAATACAGCTCAATATACAAAATACCGCTCACACCATCCTGTGGTGAACGTCCGTAACAGTCAGACCGCGTGAAACCGTACGTGACCTGCCTGACTGTTAACGGTTGCTCTTTCTTTACTGCTACCTCACTTGTCTGTATCATCTCCAAATCGGTGAGAGCGTCAGTGAATATTCAAACAAAAAATCATCGATTCATACGGGGAATATTTCAAATATATAGCAAAAATTCAATTTTGTAAATAACACTCAGAACTTTCTTGCTCAGTTATAATAACTGACTATAATAATATAGATTATACACCAACATTCAAATCATTTTATAAGTTTTTAATATGACATTAAGTGTAACTGTTTTTTCGTAACGCTTATAGAAAAAACTGGAATTCGGCAAAGCGACAACGTCCGTCGAAATCTTTTGCCAGAAACGTTAACTTGATTAGCGAAACGCGCATCGAGTAATTTTAATGCGTTTTCGCGTAAGTAGAAAATACAGGATAAAGTTTTTATTTAACATCAAATTAAAATTATCATATATTTTCCAACGTTGACTGGTACTAAACTTGTTCCAAACATAAAATACCTGTTAAGGGAACTCTGTTATCTATGATATCATCTCCTGCGGCCATTGGTGGTCGCCCGCCTTCATTTTCGGAAACTAGGCCCTCATTGCTCTCCTGTACAGGCTTTTCAGTACTCGCGGGTTTTGGTTTTCTGTATTTTTTATGTTTTCTCTAAAAAAATAATGGAACAAGTAGAATAATATTGTAAATATATCTACATTCACCTACGATTTTCCCTTCTGCATATGTCTCGGTCACCAGAACCGTTAAGAAAACCAGAAATGCAACGTACAAAAACTTCATTTTGCCTGAAGCAACCAAGCACGATCTAAAACAAAAACCAACAAATGTTCTTCATACCTTCCAGAATAATTAATCTTCAAAATTACATTTAATGAATTCAGCATTTCTAAAGTGAAAAATTCTCACCACAAAACATATTTGGAAAACTTCAACAGAGCATTCACAAATTTATCGTGCCGTGACGATGAAAAAATTTCACTTTGTAAGTTTGCAAACTGTGTAGGTTTCAACTCAGAGCATATGCTACTAAAGTAAATTAACTGTCTCAAAATTAAATTCCATTAAAATAGAATTAATATAATTTTTATTGTTATTTTTTTCCGATTAATTCATATCACATTCAATGTATTCTAACTTGAGTTATAGTTTATTTATTAATTGGGGATGTTATCTTTTTGTATAAAAAATGTAGTGAAATCAAATGAAATTGTACAGGGCATGATATTTGTAGCCAAAATTATAATATATCCCAAAGTCCAGTCCGTTCTATGGCTGTCAATAACTGTCAAATTGACAGTTGACAACTAACAAATGACAGAAAAATAGTTTTACATATCAAAATAGTAATAACAACGAAAAATGGTTTTTGAAATATTCGATTGATGCAAAAGTTCCTCCCGCTTTCGGCCCGTAATAAGAAGCATTTTCGACATATTTTTATTATTTCCGAAAAAGTAAGAAAGCTTCGTAGACGCAAAGGAAGATATGTGCTGTGTACGGTGAGGATGCTATTGATGATTCTACATGGAGTAAGTAGTTTAGAAAGTGTCGTGAAAACAATTTCAATCTTAGCGATGCTCCACGTTCTAGACGACCGACTGAGACTGATAGCAACAAAATATTAGCGCTAATTAAACGTTATCGGCATAGAACAACTCGAAAGATTGGAGAAATTCTTGAAATCAACCAGCCCACATTGAAACCAAACCCAACAAAACCAATTTGGACTCAGTGAATCCAAAACATGGTGTATGTTACGAAATGATTTAGCTCTGAAGGCATATAAGGTTCAAATAACACAGGAACTAAAGCCACTGGATCATTCAAAACGTGGTACATTTGTCAATTGGATCGAAGAACAAACAGATGATTTTTCTGAAAAAATCATCATTTCAGATGAAGCACATTTGACATTGGTAGCTATGCTATTAAACAATATTTCCGCATTTGGGGCGAGGAAAATCTACGATTGACTCCTAAGAAACGTTTACATCCTAAACGAGTCACTGTTTGGACAGTATTTCTTTCAGAATGCTGCTGGTGAAGCTGTAAGGGTGAATTGTGTTCAGTACCGTGAAATATTAACTGGATTCTTGTGGGCTGAATTGGATAATATTGATCTGGAAGATATATGGTTCCAACAGAATGACACTACACCACAGCTAGTGAAACAATTGATTTGCTGAAAGAAATTCCACAAGGATCATGGGATTTGACATCTTTGGACTATTCTCTTTGGGGTTACGTGAAAAGCCAGAAGAAGAACAATCCACAATCGAATCGTGAACTAATGGATGAAATTATCCGATCATCACTGGTGAGATATATCCAGGGTTATGCCTAAATGTCATCCAAAATTTTGACAAAATAGTCAAAATTTTGTAGTTGGACATCTGGGAAGCTGCAAGAGGTAGAAATGTCATACACTATGCTTTAATTACCAATAAAAAGTTTTTTGAAATTAACGCAAATTCTGTGTTTTTACATTAAATGAATTTTTTACAAAATATATTTTTTCTCAGAGAATATTTTCCAGTGAGTCCTGACTCGAGTACAACGATTTTATTATTGCATTCAACCTGTTAAACATTAAAACAACACAAAAGTTATTTTTTGTTACAAAGGCAATGATAAATCAGACAGTGTACGTTTATTATTGTGTATTGTGTATTACAGTGACTATTATTTCACCTTAACAAATCCGAAGTTTAATATAATATGATTTAACATTTTCTGGCAGTTTTCAAACTGACTCAACACATATTATTTAGAAAGTTTTCGCGGAAAAGTTGAACGCGAAAATCTAAACAGTGCCCATTTAAACATCAACTTTTCAAGAAAAACATTCGATCGAGTCGAAACTATTTAAAGCGATTTTACGATCACGAACATAAAAATTTACAGTTGCCGCCTGTTATTACAGTACATGACATCATTTTTCTAGCGTACAAGGCACTTTTTTCTAAATCAACTAGAATAGCAATGTAATTTGCAAAGAAAAATAATAATACTATATTAATAATGTGATTAAACACTATCACAAGTAGTTCACTGATCCAGTAAAATTCAAATTAGGTCAACAAATGTAAACTTTTTTGAGGTAACATTGAAGAAAATTGTTGTATACGAAGTATTTTGTAATACTAAATCCGAAAATGATAAGCTAATTACTATAACACGTACAGTTTTTTTGTTACAAGAGGTCGGTAGTGGGGAAAAAAAGATACGACATATTTTTACAATCTAATATTTAATATAACCATGAAAGACGTATTAAATATATGTAAAGACATTATTGAGGATCATGTGAATAAAAATATATATTACATGAGATGTCATACAGCAACAAGAACTTTCACTGTTTCCCCTCGTGTTCCGTAGCATCATCTCATTTTAAAAACCAGCAGTAGTAGCCCAACATAGATGGGTTCCAGCGTCCCTGGTTTCTTGCTTCCATTATCCTGATGTCCTGGTGTAACCTCTCTGCTTGTTGGTGGCTTACTGCCCCCAAATTTTCCAGAAAAAAATGCAGATGGGAGTGTAAAAAATGCATTTTTAAGAACATGCGATATCCTAATATTTCAAAGACTTTCAAGAGTTCATCTATTAAGTTTTTATAGTTTCAAAAAAAATGAAATAAAACAATTTTAAACTTTGTTATCTATCACTTTTATTTTTAAAATGTGTGTGACTATAGTTTCGTAAAACGATTTTACATTCTCAAACATTACTTTAAAACTAAGGTTTTACAGTTGTTTTTTAGGCTGTACGAAACTATAGTCACACAAATTTAAAAATAAAGTGATAGATAACAAAGTATAAAATTGTTTTATTCCTTTTTAAAAAATGAAATATCACAAAGTAACGGACAAATCAATCAATAGTTTTATAGTTTCACTACACTTATAAAACACTTCCAAGCCGCCAATTCCTTTCATTTAATTTTTCTTGAAAACGGAGATCACCTAGAAGCTTTCTTATTTAAGATCCAATAAATATGCCTTCTGTTAGTTTTGCATCACTTCATTGAGGAAATATTTATTTTGGGGTACTTGAAACCATTACCCTCTTTGTCCATGGCTTTGATAAAGTTTTTCATTAGCCCAAGCTTAATATGGAGAGGAAAGAAGCCCCTTTTTTGGGTTAACAAAGGGTGCATGATATGCTATGCTACGAGGCCAACATTTCTTACTGTAATGTTCTTTTGTTGCCCTAGTGTCCCGTAAACACAAAAAAACAGTAATAGTTTGAAAAACCCCCTTGAAGTCCTAGCAATATACCTATAACTTTTAAATCCTCACAAATATCCCACTGATAATGTTCATATTTAACGCGATTTAGTATGGTGGCTAAGTTGTCATAGGTTTCTTTCGTTGTCATTGTATGGGCTAAAGGAATAGGTGGGTTTTTGTTTCCATTATGAAGCAAGACTGCTTTAGGCTGTATTTCGACCAGTCTATGAAATACCCCACTCAGAAGGTGCGTGTTCCATATTAAGTTGATTCATTAAACCATCAATATCACAAAAGACGTATAACGATCCTTCCATTTTATAAAAACGTGAAAATGTTACATTCCGTTTTCGGTAAAATAAAAAAAAAATAAAACCAAACCTAATCTACAACCCACAAAGCGTGTGTATAGGTCAAACCCAAGAAAAGAAAATAGAAATTTTAGAAAAAAAACCGTCACAACATTCAGCACAGGCACTCACATTACATGAAATAAGAACAAAAGGATGAAAAAGGACACAACCCCACCCCACATATTAAGGCACAAGAACAAAGGAAATCAATTCAGCCATGCTGACAAACCAAACTTAAATACCAGATAGCTAATGTTCTTCTTCACAATGTTATCTTTAGACTTTGTCGCTCCAGTTTTGTTAGTGAATGGAATGTTTAAAACAGTCACACCATCAGCCCTTGTGTCATAATGAAACACTTGCATTTTTATGGGGTGATTGCATATTTAACAGATTCCACTGTTGAAGTCTGGAACCAAGAAGGTCCGATTTTTGTTTTGACAATCCCAGGTCACGTACCAAATCATTTAATTCATTCTGAGTTATTTATTAAGTGAGGTTAACTAGTAAATGTTGGGTCACAACTGTGTTCTCATGAAATGGATCAGATCCTGATGAAGAATTAGAAGGTTAGGTTCCGTCTGGTGGTATGCTGCCTGGAGTATTTTTCAATTACTCTTTATTTATTATTCTTTCGCACATATCGCGTAATATATTTTCAATGGTTCGAGAATTATTAGAGATTTATTTCTGTAAAAAGAGATTTAACATAACCCCAAGTGTTCGCGAGACACCGACTTAGCGCACAATAACCAAAACAATTCGGCGTTTTGATAAAAGGGAAACTGCTGAGGATGCTTGACACGAAAAGACCTTGTATGTTGCAAATCAAGACATAGACCAGAAGACGTTCTGCTCAATTGCAGATCTCCCGTCGTTTCCTACAGGGAATTCTAAGGACAGATTTGAAACTCTTTCCCTACAAGATTCAGTTAGTTCAAGCCTTTCATCCTGGAGATAGGCTACTTAATCTGGAATACTCCGGTGCATTCGTAAACCTCGCAAAAAAATTATGAAAATTTTGTTTCCACTTTGATGATGACCGACAAAACACATGTCCAGCTTTAAGGCTTCGTAATAAAAAAACTCTCCTTTTTGAAGCAACGAGAACTCAAGAACTCACCAGAGAGCCCTACATTCAGCTCGCGTAATTGGTATGATACAACAACGGAATGAATCTTTGGACCTTCTTTTTTCGAAGATGAAGAAGGTGTTACTCAGGTGGTCAATGCAGAGTGATAAGGCCACAATAAGTAGGTTTCAACAGGCGGCTCACACCGCTCGAGCCACAATGAACCTTCTAAGGCCAAATTTTCCTAAGTGCATCATATCGAAAAATGGCGATGTAAGATATCCACCTCGCTCACCAGATCTAACCGTCCCAGACTTTTTCCAGCCTTGGTTGAAAAATTAATCGATTTTCCAGTAAATTAAACTAGGAAAATTATGATTACGTAGGCTCAAAATGATGTCTTCTATCGACCCTTTGCCTTGAATAATATAATCAATATATATTTCTTAAAATAATAAGATAATCTAGAAATATATAATAAAGAACATTAAAAAAGAAAGTTATTGTTTATGCATTTAAAGGATTAAACTCAAAGAAATTTACCACTAAACACCAAATTACTTTTTTTAAAGTTCTCGACGCACGTTGCGCTGACCATGTTAGCATCATCAGGAGATGATTTAATCTAATTCTAAAAGTAAACTGTTCTATTTATATGATAACCATAATTACAAACCTACTAACTAGGAAGCGTACTACCTACCTAATGAAGCGTGTAAAAATGATATTTTACCCTATAAAGCTGGGAATATTTTTACTTCAAAATAGAGAAGAGTCATAATTCCTAAAAAAGGTACCCTTGGTCAATATCGATATCTCACGCCGTTTGTGAGATATTCGTGTTCGAATATTCCATTGCACATCTTGTCGATGGCTGGATTTCGATCTCTACTATCACCAGTTACTCTATGGCGGATAAGTCATGGCACACCCTGTATATTAAAAATATTTGCACATCATGTAGGCAAAATATCAATTATGTGTAACCCGAATTTTAAACGAATACATGTCACTCCCAGAAGTGTCTATATATAAGTAAAATGAACATATACAGATTTTTTTATCAAAAATGGACTACTGTGTCATCCGCAGGAAGTCATTCCTGATAAACCGTTGGCGAAATAAAACAGAACGACCTTCTAACCAACATTTACACATATGCAATATTTTTTATACAGATTAACATTATTATATGTGTATTTTATCTTTACAATAGTAATCAACACAAATTTCAATTTGAACTTTAATTTCTTTAAAAAAAATCGAATTTAGGTGACCTCAAAATCAGATTTCTTATTATAAACAAAATATTGTCAATCGGGTCAAAAAAGTTATCTTCTTTTTACGATAACAAGAAACACAATTTCGATTTTTGGTTTATGCGAAGTAATTTTTACTTAGTGAATTTAATAGGGTCGCAAAGAATATTTAGGTCGCACGTATCATATCAAGTATAACATCAAAGACTGATATGCGATAAATAAAACCAACTCTGATGGCCTCAATTCTGTATTGTTCGGAAGTTTATTTTATCCAGCCGGTCTGTTTACATCATCTGTGTTAATAGGAAACACGTTGGAGGCATAAACGACAGCACTGGTTCATTAAAACTGTTGAGTTAACTTTAATTAATATATGCTGTCAGCAGATACCAACTACACCAACAGATACCAAATTATTAATTTAACCAGCGAACATATATCAAAAAAATTTTAAAAAACTGTCGAAATATAAGATATAATGCGCCCTAATATATACATAACTATATTAAAAAAAATGTTATAGGCACAATAAATTTTCAAAAAAATATACCAAAAACCAAATAACTCATCATGATAAATAATTACCAAACTCACCAGAAAACTCCCTGAAGTACCGGCTGTTGTTACCACAAAATCAAATCTGAGACTGAGATCACCATCAACCTAAACAAAAATTGTTTGCTTTTGATTTTGCGACAATGCCAGCTCTTCTCCCCGAATAAAAGCCAGCAGGAATCAGAGAGAAATGTGTTAGGGTGTATCATTGAAGCAATTTAAACAGATATTTTTAGTCTGTATTAGTATTGTCAGTTTTGCAATGCATCTTAACCATACATTGGTTCGTGTTTTTTTTAATATTCGAAAATTTTTGTATAGAAAATACAAGTTTACTGTATGAAAATGAAAAAAAATGTTTTATTCGATGTAATGCCCATCGCTACCTCTACATTCCCACCTGTCTGACAATTTGTGGATGCCACATCAAAAAAACTGTTGCTCTTTTGAAGCAAACCTGTCATCTAGCCATTTACGTACATTTTTTTAAGAAGTAAAGCGCTGCTCAGTAAACGCTTTTCCCATCGATGCAAAAAGTACTAATCGGACGAAGCCAAATCTGGTAAGTCATATGGGAAAAGTTCCCAACTAAAAGCTTCAGTCGATTCCTTGACCAGTTTTGCTATGTACAATGGTGCATTATCACAAAGCAAAATCATTTTGTGTTGCCTTTTTTGATATGCTGGTCGTTTTTCACGCAAAGCTTAATTCAAATCGATCATTTGTTATCGGTAGCGTTCAGTATTAACGGTTTCGCCAGGTTTTAGCAGCTCATAATAGATCACACCCTTCTGATCCCTCCAAACACAGAGTATTATCTTCCATCGATAGCGATTTGGCCTTGTAGTCGATGTCGATGTTTCGCCTGGAATTACCCATCTCACACCCTTCTGATCCCTCCAAACACAGAGTATTATCTTCCATCGATAGCGATTTGGCCTTGTAGTCGATGTCGATGGTTCGCCTGGAATTACCCATCATACGCCTTGGATTCTCCAAATATATCCACATTTCATCGCCAGTCACAATTTGATGAAGAAATTACTTTCTTTTGTACCAGGCGAGCAGCATTTCGCAAGTGGTTTTTCGGTTTTCCTGCTGTCTTTCATTCAGTTCGTGTGGAATCTATTTTCCCATCTTCTGGATCTTTTTTGCGACTTTTTTCTCGTGTCACATTTAATTGATCCACGAGTTGTTGTTGCGTTGGAGCGTCATCCTCATCCAACAACGCTTACAATTCGCTGTCTTCAAACTTTTTCCGTGGTCTTCCACGTTCTTCGTTTCGCAGGTCAAAATCGCCACTTTTAAATTTTTTAAACCACTCAAAGCACTATGATTTACCAAGAGCATGCTCACCGTAAGCTTCCACAAGCATTCGATATGATTCTGCAGCAATTTTCTTCAAATGCTAACGGAAAATCAATGCTGTCCACAAATCGTAGTTTCCAGGCACAAAATTCAATCATGTTCAATGCTATTACAAACTGTGCTGTTGTATGAAACTTGCATTGTTGTGAGATGAAAATATTTGATGTCAACAAGAAAATGGCGCCAATGACGCGGTTTGACGATAACTACATTGACAGCTAGGACCATCTATGGGTAAATTTCGGTTTCATATTTACAGACCTGGTACACCATAATCTTTTAACCTCATTATGCAGAATCTTGTAACAATCTATAATCGCTATAAAAATAGATCGATTCATTACCCTTAAATAGAGAATTCGAAGCAGATATTCACAGATATCAGCAGATATGGTTATTACTAGACTACGAAAAGAGGTTTGCGACATTGCAGATGTTCATCGTCCCAACGATACTGCTTGGTAATCGCTCTGTCGACTCGATAGCACCTCATGTTTTATACGTGACCCCGTGATTAAAACGCAACAACTGTTCAGCCATAACACAATTCTAAGATAGATAGCTGCACATCAAACGAAAGGTTCATTAATATAAAGTAAGCCATCTAGTCCTTCTCGATCGGCGCTCATACCGCGGACTGTGGATACGGTGAGGGAAACGAATTTGTTAAGCCCCACTCGCTCTGCTAGGTAGCACGCTCCTGAACTAAACTGAAAAATTGTTTAAAAAACCATCCTATTCGCCAGACTTTGTCACATTAGACTTATTTCTCTTTCCAAACATAAAGAAATGACTAGCTTGAAAGAAGTTCACATCAAATGACGAGATCGTCGCCGAAACAGAGGACTATTTTACAGAATCAACAGGTCGTTATATTTTGAAAGCATAAAAAAGTTGGAAAATCGTTGAGCGAAGTGTATCGAGCTAAAATAAGAGTACGTTGAAAAATTAATCGATTTCCGGTCAAAAAATAGTAATTCAGTTAAAAAGTATTCACTCTATAATCGTGTAACTGTATAACTTAACTTTAGTTTTACACTCCCCTTATTCTTACATCGCCTCAGCAAGATTTTATGACGAGGGTTACGAAACGATCGTTCTTCGACCATTTCTACTCCAATTTTATCTGTCTCCTATATCTCGTTTTCAGTGTCTAACATTTAGGTCTTAGCCTTCATCTTCAGACCTGTCCTGATCGAGGTCCTGACTGCGATGACTGCGTCCAATGAGACAGCAGTAGCTGAGTGTCATCACACACCCAACCGTTGGGTTCCACAATCTCATGTGGAACACACAACAACCTGCGTCTCCGCCTAAATAAACATTTTTGTTGGTTGCTTGATCGGGAAGGAGCCCCACCTATCCCTTCAACTGGATGACATATGTTTCGTCTCTCGAGGTTCAGACTCATCAGGACGCCGACATATACCATACCATCAAGAATAGGGAGACCCTATCCGCAGCCAACAACCCATGTTGTCGCCGACTTCCCGTCGGATGGCGTATATATGTAGTGTTAGATTTTTCTTGGACTGCGTCCAATGAGACAAAAATGTTCATTTAGACGGAGACGCAGGTTGTTGTGTGTTCTACATGAGATTGTGGAACCCAACGGTTAGGTGTGTGATGACACTAAGCTACTGCTACCTCATTGGATTATATTGATGATATATAACAAAAATGAACGAATCGGTCCTCAATTTTATGCTACATTCGCCTCAGACATTTAGCATTTAGCAAGTCAGACATTTTCAACAGGCGACGATGTTGAAATGACTATGCCTAGTGTAAAAAAACTCACAATTCAAAATTTCTATGAGCAATTTATCACAGCACAGAAACTTTGGCTTGTTATTAATCCAAAGCTATTCATTATGTTGTTATTCAAAAAGAAAAGAAAATCCATCTATGCTCCACGTAATAAAATGAATTTCTTCAGCCACCCCCAAACGTCAGCAAGTGTATCCCGGGACCAGTCTCAAGGCATCATCAGTCAGGCTCGAACTAAACGTTCGAAAAGCAGCTGAAGACATGATCATCGGTACAACCATATACATCAGCCTTGTCGGATGTAGGTTACAATACAATGCAGCTCGCGCCATCCTCTGGAGAATGTCCGTAACAGTCAGACTACGTGAAATCATCTGTCACCCACCCAGGTCTTGTCTAGGTACCAGGAATGCATGAAAAGTTGTATAATGGGCCCGTGGAGATTAAAACTATTTAAAAGGCAAGGAAAATTCATCCATGCTCTACGTAATATTTACTCTAATTTTTTGAGGGGACAGCTACATTCTGGGCATTGATAGACTTACTAAGAGAAATGCTACTGTTGTACAGTATATACATAAGTAATCCGAAAAGAAATTGAACTCTAAAAACCGTATCAGGGTCAAGGAAGATGCACCCTCCCACTTATTCGTCAACTCTAACTCGAAAGAGTATTATAACCCTTAACTGTTCAGCCTCTTTATCTAATATGGTTCCCTTTGCCAATTTTCTCTTACCAAAATGAATAAAGAGCTTATTTGGAATAAGAAAACGTTTATTTTTGAATCTCTCAAATGAAAAACCCCTTCAGAAGGATTTTCTAATAGCTAATCTAGTATAAATGTACACCAGTGGACTAAAACCACAAGAGTTAAAATGTACATTTTGGTCACAAATTTTAAAAATTATTTAAAACATGTTTTAAAAATTACTAATTTTTCAAGCACTAGTATGTTGTTATCTAACTAATTATAGTATTCCAGGCATATTTTATCAACCTCAGAGATGACAATGATGTAAGATGATTGATCAAAAATAAACGAATAGTAGCAGGCCAAATAGAAGTGTAAAGGAAGGTGGGGTAAGACGGGGCCTTAAGGTTTATCGGTTAGAAAAACGACATAACGTAATTCTAGAAAGTATAAAAAGCAAATAAAGTTGTATTTAAATAATTAACAGTCTTTACTGTTTCATAATCAAACGAAACAAAAAGCAACTCTTCTTACCAATATAAATCAATAAAAAAACATTCCGTTTACTCCGTCATGCCCCACCCTAAGGGCAAGATCGGGTACTGAAGAATACAGTCTTCATAATAAGGACCGATGTGAACAGAATCTTCGTCCTCATCTTCCACGCCGGCACAACCACTTCCGCAAGGCTGGCACGTAATCCATCCTTCCCGAGACTGCGAATATGAGCCTTGGCAGTACAGACACTGTTACTATCCAATTCTTATTCTTCTTTTTCTTTGCTTTTTTGGTTTATTTTCTTTTCCTACTCTTTTTACTCTTTTATTTTCATTTGTCTTTTTCTTCATACTGATCAATGTTTCACGTTCCTTTTCAACAAATTCCTGTTTGTTCCTGGAGATGAAATAATAATCTCCTTCTCTTACGAACCTGTATTTTTATTTTTTTGAGGTTATAAAACGACCGCGACCGAGACAACACTCCGGTTATATTTTAGTAAATAGAACATAGTTTACAATAAATTTATAACACACTAGTAAATTTGGCATCGCATGTGTCTAAAAAACGAGATAAAAAAGTAAATAACCGAATCGTAAAGTGTACCTCCCAGTTCTCAGTGGTCCTTATACTGAATACTTCTGTGAAAGGACTACTAGATAGCTTAGTAATGCCAACGAAGCTTATTCAGAACATCAAAATAACGTAGGTCCCCATCTTACCTCACTACCCCGTCTTACCCCACTTTCCCCTGCTGCCTTCTTTTCCCCTTTCAACTGAAAAAAAAACTGCTACCGCTCAGGGCATTATTAGAGGACAAAAAACGTCGAAGATGGAGAAATGGAAGCTCTGGCGTAAGGAAATGCTTATCCTACAGCTCCTATTGGATCTCGGACAAAAACTCGAAACAACTCGAACTCATTTCTAAACGTATACATACGCTAGGGAAAAATGGCAGTCGTTGGATCCCCTATAAACTCAAACCTGAGAATAAGAGCATAATGTTGTCGTGTCATTGCACTCAGATTCAAGAAAAATAACCTTCTGCACAATAGTGTGATCTGAGACGAAAAGAGCATCGTCTACGATTATTTAAAGAGATAAAAATCGTGGATTAATTCTGGTGGACAACCGGCAATCGGAAAGAACCACAAAATCACCGCGATAACAACATATTGCTTCAGTACAACATACGGCCACATAGAGCAAAAAAAACTGTAGAAACGATGTCCGAGTTGGAAAAAAATACTACAGAACACCAAGTGAATCCAGTCTTTCTAAATATGCATCAGATGTTGGCGTGCCTCCCCTCCAAACGGAAAGCCAAAAGTGTTGCCAGATCGAACGTTACACTCGCATTACTTTATTTCCCATCTCATACACACAGTTTTCGATTAAAACATCTAGTTAATAAACTGAAAGTGTACACACTTATTAATTATGCATCAATAATCAATAATATTTTAGATTCGTTTTCAATATCTATCTAATATTAAGAAATATTAAAAAGCAAAATTCCGAAACTACCAAAGAAAGAGAATTTAAAAAAACGATTGTTTTAAATATATGGCAACTATGTGCAGTTACATGACCCCCACGCTTATTGGTTTGGTGTAAGGCACATCGCTCAGCAACTACAGAAGCTCTCTCTCTCAGTCCCTCTCGCTGAAAACACAATATAAAAGAGAAAAGGAACATAGTGACAGATTTATTTCAGACGATTTAAAGCATTCTGCAAAACGGTTATAAAGACGTATCGAATGAACTTTCAGTCAGAGCTAGTTAATGCAATTTCAGCCGATTTTTACGAAAAAAAAGGAATGAAATCGTAGTATTAGCGATTTTGTTTCAGTTTCAATGTAAAAACAGGGTTTTTTTCAATTTGGATCAATTATTTATTTAGGAAAAGTAAATAAGTCATGTCGTCACAATTGCAATCTCTATATATTGGAGTTTCTCGAATGATCTTAATATTTATCTCGATATGTGTGACCTAATATGGGATATGCTTTTTAATTTAAACACCAACTGTTTGGCGTCCAATTGATTTTACAGAGCCCATATGACATAATTTGTTTAAAAACATTATGCAATATCGCCACAACCGAGAGCATAGCTATTTATAGACACTCTTATGTATTATTATTTTTATTATTATTATTTTTTAAATATAGAAGGCGTCTTAAATATACACATACACATATGTCAAAAAGTTTGGAATATTCAAACATTGAATTTTTTTATTGATAGTAAGTTTTTCTTTTATTCGTTTATGTAATCATCAAATGACCAAATGACACGAAATGACCAATGTGTGTAAAATTTAATTTTGAATTGAATTTGAATTGAATTTTGGAATCAGAAAATTACAATGTACCAATTGTCTTTAAAGGTAATTTAAAAATAAAAACTAATAAGCAGTAGTTCCTCCATGGGTCTGTATGCATGCCAGTAGGCGATATGGCATATTGTTGGTTAAATTATCAATTTAGGTTTGCGGAATTCTCTCCCATTCTTCACGAGAAGCTTCTTATAATTTTCAGAATGCTCCAAGCATGTTCAATGACATTCATGCCAGGGAAATTTGCTGACCACCCTAACTTGGTTATTCCATCCTCTTAAAGACAATTTTGTACTGCTGCTGGTCGATGAAGAGGTGCGTTGTCATCCATAAAAACAAATCCGTCGCCCACTGCGCCTCAGAACAGACGCACCGCACATTCCTCAATATACACAACAGCAGTGACTCTTCTCTCTAGGACCAGTAGAGGTACCCGTGTACCCCTTATAACACCACCCTAAAATATCACGCTCCCACCTTCATATGGGATACGTGGTTGAACTGTTTCTAGTTGGGCTTATCGACCTGGAACTCTCCATACTAATGATGAGGTAAATGTTTCACTACAAACAATAAAACGCAGACTGAAAGCGGTAAATTTGAATCGCAGAAGACCTTTACGTATTCCCAAACTAACCCTTCAACAAAAAAAAATATGAGATTGCAATAGGCTCGAGAAATAGGGGATTATAGTCCTAACTGGAATAACGCGATGTTTTGCGATGAGACGAGAATTGGCTTGGTTTTTAGTTCAGGAAGACTATTAGTTTGGGGAGCACCAAGTCGACAAATGTGACTAAAAACAGCTCAACCACGTATCCCATTTGAAGGTGGGATCGTAATGTATTAGTGTGATAATAAAAGGGGTACACGGCTGTGGCGGCTCGTGAGGGAGGGCGTTGGAGCGCCGCCCCTCCAGCATTTATCACAGTAAACAATTTTTCAGATCAAAACACCATATTTTACCTCCTGTATAGGGTTTCAATAACCAACAAATCTTTATTTTAGGCAATTTTATGACGTCTTTATAACATCTTTTTGGACCTTCCACGTTTCGTTTATTGTTCTTTAATTTAACCTAGAGGATCTACTTCGGCATCCTAATGTTCTGCATCCATTGGCAATGACCTAACCATCTCCGCTGAGCTTTTGTGATCTCGGGTTCTATGCTCAAACTATTGGCTCTTTCTAATACCACCACACTAGTCTTGTCTTGTCATTTTATTCTCAAGGGTTTCCGGAGGCGGCCTAGATGAAATCTCTCGAGTTTTTTTATTTGCTTCCGATGCGTGATCCAGGCAGCATTCAGCTCCAGGCAGAAGAGTGGGGATTATGATGATATTGGAAACAGTGATTTTAGTTTATTCTTTTAAGTTTCGGTTACTAGACACTTTTCATTAAACATCCAAAATTAGCACGACCACACTTTTACTCTTGAAGAAAACACAGAATTTGCATGGATTAAAAAAAAAACTTTGTATTTATAATTGAAGCTGAGTGAACATTTATTAAACACATTTTGAATTAAACATTTAAACAAGAAAGATAATATCTGCCAAATTTCCACTTCTTGAAGCTCCACAGATGTCCACTCTTTTGTCAAAATTTTGAATGACATTTTGGCATAACCGTGGCTCTATCTCACCAATGACTCGAATAATTTAATCGTTTAGTTCAAGGATCGATTGTGGATTGTTCTTATAAACCTGGCTTTTCCCGTAACCCCAAAGAAAATAGTCTAACAGTGCCAAATCACATGATCTTGGTGGCCAATTAACATCACTGTTTCTTGGAATAACTCATGCAGGAAATGTTTTTCTCAATAAATCAGTTGTTGCATTAGCAAAGTGAGGTATAGCACCATCCTATTGGTACCACATATCCTCCAGATCAATATTATTCAATTCAGCCCACAAAAATCCAGTTATCATCTCACAATATTGAACACCATTCACAGTTATAGCTTCACCAGCAGCATTCTGAAAGAAATACACGGCCCAGTTACACCTCCCGACCATAATGCACACCAAACAGTGGCTCGTTTAGGATGTAAACGTTTCTCGTGAATCAATCGTGGATTTTCCTCAAAATGTAACTACTCAATCGCTTGAGGGATTTAATCGAGCCAATTAATAATGGATTTATAGCACTCCCTAAGATGTAACATCATAAACGAAAAGAGTTCTTTCAGATAATTAATAATAATTAACATTTTTGAACCAAATTAAAACAATATTAATAAACAAAAGTACGCACAGTTTGAGAAATAACTTAATTTTAAACTATAAATTGAAAATAGAAATTTTCACCTTTAATTTAATATGATATAATGCAATATTTCAGTGTGTAATATTCATATAAAAATATATCTGAAATTAATTCATCATGTATATGCAACTCAATATGTTATTACGCGAATTGATGGCCTAATTTAAAAATTTTATTTTCTATATTATTTAGTTTTCCTATTAATTTTATTGAATGGAATATCTGAAGGGAATATCTAAATTGTACTGGCTAAATTATAAAACTATAAAAGACGAAAAATTAAAAATAAAATATAAGCTGAAAGTCTGATCGTCGACTTACACGACTATTTTTCACCCTCTTCGTTCATTTTTAACAAAACAGCCAGTTTCAGGATTATATTTTGAAATGTTTGGAACTTCTAGAATGACATGATTGGAAGGAATATAAACGAAATTTGAAAACCATACAACCCTCGCCGAAACTGGATGAAATAGATTAATCCTAAATTATTTTTGCAACCAAAATATTATACCCTTTGTACCACCAATTAAACTTTGGTTTTCCCATTTTCTCTCTGGGCTCGACAGCGGTTGATCTTTATATCCCTCGAACACCTGTCTGAAGTTTTTGAAAATCTGGAATAAAGGTGCATCAAATTCTGTTATTATCTCCGTTATTTAGCGAACTATGAACAAGTGATCTGTCACCGAGCGTCCTCTTCCAAACTCTGCCTGATATACAATCATTTCTATTATGATATATAGTACTTTTATCTGCCTTGTTTTTAGAATTTTATAAGTAATGCAAAACAATCATATGCCACGATAGTTTTTACATTTTAATTTATCTCCTTTCATATGAGTCAAGCATATTATAGCCTGATGCCACTACTACTATCGGCTCACTATTCCAGATGTTAACTATTAACTGATAAATGCAATGCCGGACTAACCAATACTGAGCTAAGCCCAAGATGAAATCAAAGCATGATTTAGGGAAAATTAAATAATGTTAATCCTAAAAAAACTATTAAATTTATTTAGATTAAACTGCTAAGTACAAGCTAACACAAATAACTGTATTAAAATCACAGATTAAAAAGTAAAAAATTAATTACGATTTTTTTTTAACAAAAACACCCTACAGCTAATCATGAAGTATTTTTTATTAATATATTTCGCAAACTATCTAAAAAATAGAAGAATTTCGTAGGCTTTTGTTAAGTTTTTTTTATTAACTGAGGTATTTTTGTACTATTTAACGAACTTCTAAGTTATTTATTGTTTTTCTCTCTTTCCCAATTTAAAAAAAAACTTGCGCTGTAATAAAAAAATCTGTGTCCGATCTAAATATTTTTAAAGAAATTTACCCTCTAACATTTGCGAAAGTCGTAAAACGTTTTTTTCACAAGATATCTACTTTGGTCCCAAATTATATCCTCGATTTTGATTCCTCGGTGGGAACGAAACAACCCAAAAAAATGTGAAAAGAAATAAAACACTAATATTTGTAAAATAAACATTTATTTTAAACTGATATAAGTTAGACAAGAATAAGTCTATTGTAAAAGATTTGCAGTCTGATTATCGTTTATAATTTGAGACCAAAAAAAAAAAGAAAACAAAATACTCGTTACAGTTGGCAACTCCGCTTTTTATTTGTAGGCAGTTCGGAGTATTTTTGAGAAATTTCCCGTCTGTCAAGTAGATTTTTCCATTTTCTTTTCAAAGCAATGAAGAATCTAAACTGCCTTGACAAAAGTGAACATTTTTCAATAATTCTTAGCTAAAAAAATGTTTGTGTGGCTACAAAATAATGCAAAGTTGCCAACCAGACACATCTAAAAGGTTACAAGTGCTTTTCTATCTTCCATTGATCTCCCATCAATCACACCTAATAGAAACAAACGTAAATCGGCTTTATTCTACAAAAGTCCACCTTATTGGCACTCACTTAAATCACGAATAATCAAAAATTAAATTTATAATAATGCTGTAATTATTATAAAAGGAAAAACGACGTGTTGAAACTGTGACTCAACTTTAATTTTGATTACGCGACGAGATAAATGAAGTAATCTCCCTCTGTGGTAGTTCAATTGTACCAAGAGCTTACTAATCTATCTCTAGTTTTAATGATTGGTTATACTCGTAAAAAACAAAGGAAAAACCTAAGATAATTCCTTTCAGTTAAAACACGATGTTAAGAGATTATAAGATCTTTAAGAAAACTTTTTTTTGTATAAATAGGAAAAATATTAAATTGGGTATTGTATTAATAACTTGCGTATTTCCGTTATTGAAAACGAAACTTTAAAATGCTCTCTTCTTGGGAAAACAAAACAAAAACCTAGTTCGTTGTAACAATAAATTAGTCCTATCCAAATAATAGAAAAGTGAAATTATGCGCTGCACCTGAGGTAGAAGTGGTTTCGTAAACAATAGTCACGCCCATTTGGTTATATATTTTTTTTAAATCAGAGCACTTCAAAATTAAAACGAATAAATAACAAGAACAGAGCATCGAAAAGTTTTCAGATGGAACTTCCTAACGGTAGGCGGCACCACGATCGGGCACCAGCGCAATAGGACGCACTTTACTCTAGCGAACGAACGAGTGGAGTGTCTATGTATACATGTTACGGGAGGAGGGGCTTTAAGAACGCCACCTAGCGGCGGTAGGCATTGTTAGGGCCGCCACGGTTCGCCGGACCTCCACTTCTGTTGTATCGGTCCCGATCGCCTTGGCTTCGGTTGCGATCGCCTGGACCACCTTGCTGACCACCCTGACCGCCTCTTGGACCGCCAGGGCCCAGGCTTCTTCTCTGCATGTCCCCCCTTCCGCCCCCCGATCGGTTACTATCTTGACCCAGTCGACCGCCACTGTTACCGCCGTAAGAAGGTCTACCTCCGTCTCTTTCCTTGTTCTTTTTCTCTTCCACGTTCAACATGGTACCGTTGGTATCATTTCTTGGGTAATAAATGGGCTGCAAAGAGAATTACTTACAATAATCTGCGAACAATGTAATTCTAAAAGAATTATAATATAAACAAAGAGTACTCATAAGTAATGTCGTTTCATCCGAATTAAAAAAAATGCCATCTGAGTAACTTAACTCAAGTCTATATAGAATATCTACATCTTATGTGTACATAGAATATCTGCCAAATTGGAATACTTCCGGAATTGGAATACGTAATGAAAGGCCAACGTTATAAACTATTCAGAGTGATTCTGCAGGAAAGGATAGTGGGGCGAAGCGTAAAAAGAGTCATGGCTGTAGGAGAAGCATCATAGTTGTGAAAGTTGAGAGAATGGTTCAATTGTATATTGAACCAGCTATTTATACAACACATTTAACAGCTGCAAACAATGTGAAGCTATCAATTCTTCTTCTATTGGAAGCTTCGGTATGAAACAATAAAATCAAAGAGATTATCACTAAACACCAAATCACTTTTACAGAACTTCTCGACGCGCGTTTCGCTAACCATGTTAGCATCATCAGGAGATGATTTAATCTGAATAGATCACCCTAGAGATTAAATTATCTCCTGATGATGCTAACATGGTTAGTAAAACGCAAGAGTCGACGTAAAAGTCGAGAAATTTTATAAAAGTGATTTGGTATTTAGTAGTAATCCCTTCGAGTTCAAAGTGAAAAAAGTCATAATGGTCGCCAACCTTCGCTTGAAGACTATAAGAACGTTGAGCATGATAAGAAGATGAGATAACCTATATACTAGTTAAATATATTCATATTTAATCTGCTTATTGATAAAATTTGAAAAAAATTAGGTGAACCCTGTAAAAATGGAAGAGTTAAGCTTGACAATGTCATTAAGGGGGCATTCTAATTTAGAGTATTGAAAAAAATCGTTTTACTTGCATATTATTAAAGTTTAAACATTTAAGAATGTCCTCCAAAGGAAATTTAAAAATTCAAAACATTTACGCAAATAAAAGGTACTTTTTAAAACGGCCGTCATTTTGCAATTTGTTTTTCTTTGGTACCTATGAACGACATTCTTAGTAGTTAAGAATTTGCTTTTAAATTTTGTTTCAGAAGAACAGAGGGGTGGCAATCATGTCAATCAACTTATCCCCCGTTTTTATCCCCACCTTTGACAGCCCATTTTGTTTCAATTTTTTTTTCGTCGATTTTTTTTATATTCGTAAAATACGTTGTGAAATTTGTTTTTTTTTATCAAGCCCGAAAAAACACCCAAAATTTAGGCCTCTAGAGTAGAATTCCCCCTTAATGCAGGTTGTGTGCCTTGGATAGGAGAACAGTCAGCGTTGATTAAAAAAATTAAGAACAGTGATTTCAATCTTTGCAACAGTGTACTATCTAGAAGGCCTGTTAAATTTAATAAGAATCTGTTGTTGGTTGAAATTGGAACTGATCCCTAACAAACCATTCAGGAATTGACCACAAAGTTTAAAACTTCATAGTCCACCTTACAAAGGTGTTTAAAACAACTGAACATAGTGCAAGGAGAAGTAATGTGAGTACTAGATCAACTTTCAGTTGAAAACAAAATTCAATCTGTAACCATCTGCAGTGCACTTTTGTCCAGGTTAAGCAGAGATCCTCATCTTCGACAAAATGTTACTTGCGATAAAAAGAAAAGAGAAAAACGAAAAAACAATCAACACCAGGACTACCACGTTTGCCAGGACTACCCGTACTTGTATCATGAGAACCTGTGAAATCAAATATACTTAACAATAAGCACTAAGTATTCAAAATCTAATTATATATTAGGTTGGGAACTTTAATGTACTTTAGTACATTTTTCCTGGTTCTTTAATATGTAGCTTTGAAATAACATGTCACACACGTATGCTGCGAATTCCTTGGGGTTGCACAACGAACCAATACACTGATTCTGAGGAAACACAATGTGAACGTGTACAAAGGAGTGCTTCCGATAATTCAACGACGTATGCATTCTTCGGCCACAACATCCGGCGTGATGGTATAGAGAAAGTGAGCACTCAAGCTGCTTTCACACACAATTTTGGCCATACGGTAAAGACGAACGCCCAACATTCCATTAGTAAGAGGTGCATGAAACTTTTTACACAGAACAGCAAGGCACTGCCGTGGTCGTAAGTCATTCAACAGCCGTCCTAGAATGGAGGACACGGGGCAGTTCCAGGAAGACAATGGTCCACGTGACCAAATGGTATTATATTTATTAGTTGACATAAAAATGTCAACTATTTATTAGTTGACATAAAAATGTCAACTATCAAAAAAAAGGAAAAAACGTGCCGTTATTAAACTAGAGCTCAAACAACGGCAGTAAATCGATATGTGTGAAAACAAGGTACGCTACGATAAATTACCGTACGTCCAAAACCGCCATGTATGAAAGCAGCGTCAGTGAAATACCGATGGTAAACGAAAAAGTTGACGACCTCCGAATGGATGTAGTCGAAATTATGACACTGGCAGAAAACAGGGACCAGTGGCCACGATGCCTGTAAACGGGCCACAAGGGAGATTAATATGTAGCGGCCCCGCTGAGGAGTCAGGTTTTAATAGATGAATGAATGTCTAGTAGAGGCCCCTCCCAAACCAGTGGAACCAAAATTTACAACACTGAAAGTCAAATGCTAATTGATTCACCTAAAAACGCGGGAAAGCTGCTTTGGAACTGTATTAATATATTGGAAAATATTGGATATTCGCTATGATTAGAATTTTCACGAGACTTTCTGAACAACTTAGGGCCAGTTCTACAATGCAAGAATACACCAGGTATCTACAGAACGGGCGTATCAAATTTTATTCCAAGTATAGCTTATACCTGGTATATTATTGTATTGTAGAACCGGCCCTTATAAGTGGAAGCGGCACATGAAATCATCCACGGTATCCTTACCGCAGACTTGCTGGCTCCACACATTGGCCATATGATACACCAAACGTCACTTGACCAATGCTCCAATGTCTCAAGCTTCCCCTTCACACTGGATGCTATTTTTTTTTCAACTCGTCGAGACAATTTTTGCTTTGTTTCATTAGTCGTAAGTTAGAGGTCATCGACATGCACAAACATGTTGACGTTGACTCAGATCTTGTGAACCGATGATGTGACAAGTGTGTACCTAATATATGGATGATCCCTTGTGACGTGTGGAAAAACAGCAAATGTTCAGGGTTAGCATCGCGTCAGAGGGTCAAAAATAGTAGAATAGAGACTTATCCTTAACAGAAATAGTGACTTTTTCGTTTAAATAGTGACAAAATAATGACATTTTCCCAACCAATTCAGGAACTTTTGCGAAAGCTAGTCTTATTTTTTTTCACCATTTTAGAGCTCATTTGCAGTATTTCCACGAGAAATTTGTAGGATATGGGAAGTAAATGAAGGACAAGACAAATGGTACAATAAAAGGATAAGAATATTTATTAAGATTAAAGTAATGTGTACTATTATTATATTATTTGTATATTGTCATTATTATTATATTATTTGTATATTGTCATTATTATTATATTATTAATAATAATGATGATTAGACAATTATTATTATATTATTAATAATGATGATTATGACAATTATTATATTATAAAATTACGGCAGAGGGGCCGGGTCAAGGTCGCCTGGGTTTTCTTGGTCTTCGGGGCCCTTTCTTCTCTTGCCAGTGTGATTTTGAAATAACTTTTGAAGTAAACTTGTTGATTTTCTCTTTACTTTTTTTCTGCAGCAGCGCACTTTCCTTGTAGTACTTCTCACTGCTCCCTCTCATAGCCTTCGCACCTGCTAGCATTCCTTGAGCCACCTTCGCCGCTGTCACATCGTTCTTCAATGCAATTTCAAGCTTTTTGGTTGCATTTCCAATAGTTGATCGGCGGCTTTCCTCTGTTGTCTCTCTGCCTCCTGCTTCTGCAAGTTTCTTTTCGAGATGCGCTATTATTTCTCTGTCTGCTCGTTGTTGCTGCTCATTCGCCTCCCTTTGACGGCGTTCTTCTTCATCCTCGGACTGTTTTCTGGCTCGTGCCGCCTCTTCATCGCGCTGCTCTTCATACTTCCGATACGCGACAAAACACCAAACACGAAGTCCCCGCTTTTGTCGCACACACCGCTGTGGCTGCCGTTGCCCCGCCGACCCCACCACACTCGTTCTTGATGAGGCGGAAGTTTTGGCGCGATATTGAAACCGTTTAGTAAGAGGATCCAAAATAGAACTGAACACCAATGTCTTGGAACGCAATAAAACAGTGAATTAAAAGGAGGAAAAATCGGAAAATCGCACTGTTTAGGGAAAAGAAAAAGCTTTTTTCTTTTTTTGTTTTGTGGCAAAGATTCTTATGCCACAAAACTTTGCTTAATGAAAAATTGAACTTAATTTTTTTTTCCTTCAAGTTCGTCATTTTAGTGATATCATATAAAAGAAAATTTATTGTACACATTTACCATAGGTTTATAACAATCAATAAGACCAAACTAGATCTCGCACACCATATAATGAAAGTGATTCCGCGCGGGATAAATTACCTACGCCGAGTCGAGGTACAAATTTGTCCTCTATTCTAACCACTTCTGAGCTCTGAAATAGTAACCAAATTTCGAAAATAGTGAGAAAGGTGACACGATTTTAAAATAGTGACTCACTGGGTTCATTGCCAATGTTGAATTAAACATTGACTTGGCCATGTGGACCAATGTGTGGAGCTGGCCTAATAATTTCGATTATTGATATGTTGACAACTCACGGATTTGAAGCGATCAAATCGTCAAAATCGGTTAAAGCTGAGAAATTGTCTTGTCCAAAAAGTATTGTCTCTTGCATCTTAGGCGATTGTATTACCATCTATTTCAACGGCCGTACTATAACTTTCTCACATAAATATTACCTAATTGGTTAATCATCTACATGAAAAGAATACCAATCATTAAATATATTCTATAAAAACCGCACGAATATAGTTTCCAACCCAAATAAAAATTGTATCCGTGATATACCTTGGCTGCCAGACAACTACTAACGGCCTGCTGACTGTCGTACGTTATAAAACCATAATTCGGGGGAGCTCTTCCACCCTGACCAGGTTTAGCTCCAGCAAGTGACTGTTTGGTGTGCACCCTCAAGTCCAGGACAACGCCGTATTCGGCGAATATATCGCGGAGTTCGTCTTCGGTGGCCACGTGCGGCAAATTACCCAAGAACAACTGGTTAGCGTCGGATGCCTGGCCGAATGACGAAGACTGTGATCGTCGTCGATCATCTGCGAAGAAACAATAACAATAAATATCTAATTTCGACACCTAATAAGGGAAAAAAGTACCATCATCTGCTGTTCTAGGTCCTCTATTCTGTGGAGGTCCACTTCTTGGCGGTTGACTACCGGTAGGACGTGGACCACTCGGTCTCGATGTGCCATTAGACGGAGCAGGTCCCCTTCCGCCCAAATTAGGTGGGGATTGTGGACGATATGAGTTCATAGGTGAGTAACCCGGCTGAGCAGGTCCTGACGAACCTGACTTGAACAAATTAGCGTAAGTCTTAGGTTCGTTGGAAGCCGGTTCCTGCGGGATTTCTTGCTCCGGTTCAGTTTCGGCCACATCTCCGTAACCTCCATCCATCACTTCCTCGACGTGTTCCTCTTGTTCCTGCGGTGGTTCTTCGACGGGAGAGGGTACCGTAGGGTTAATCGGTTGACTTCCAATGCCCTGCTGTTGAATCGGTATGGGTGCTTGCACTGATGGAGGAATATGTCCACTCAATGGTTGTCCTGTAAATTTCTCCAATTATTATACTGCCAATTCACTAACAACCTACGGTTTTCTACCAGGCAACACTCCTAAATCTTCGGGATGTCCGTTCAAGGTGGCTGGTTGTGGCGGTTGACCAATCTGAGGTTGTTGAGGAGGCAAAACGTGTGGAAGTGGAACTGGAGCCTGATGGGGAACCGCTGCAGGCGGTTGAGTGGCCAGAGGCGGTACAGGAGCGCCAGCTGGGGGCACTGCACCACCGTAAAACGGAGGCAAACCCGGGGCAGGAGCTATAGGCTGACTCAGGGGAGGCTGAGGGTCGCCTAATGGTGGACGCTCAAGAGTTTCTTCTTCCGGTTCCGAACGACCGTCTCCATCACACTCTTCATCAGAAATAATTTCATCCTAAATAAGGAAGAATAGGTAATCAAAATTTGAATTGTGTGAAGCAATTAGGAATAAATACCTGATAGCGAAAGATATCATTGTGGACATAGTACTTCTTTGGGCTCTGAGAGGCCAACACAAAGGTCTGGGTGAAACGACGCATAGGCTGACCGGCGTTGGACAATTCACCAGTCACCTGAACCACTACACCACTACCCAGAGTAGATTGAGAGTCAACCTAAAGAAACAATTAAATTAATTAAATTCCTTAAAATAAAGTAATGAACAAACTGGCATCAGGTTATCCTTTTGCTTAATGGTTTACTTCAAAAATATAATAAATATCACTAACCATCATCGGGAAGTAATTCAATCAAAATAAGTGATCTGGTGTTTAGTGATAAATCTGTTTGTGTTTTATATTGAATATATTTAGTACACAAACAAAAGTTTTCATACACATGCAGTTATATCAACAAAATAAATTTGAAAACAAACCAAAAATATTAAATTCCACACTAACCTGAGTGATCTTGGCATGGCAATCACGAAAATTCAACTGTTGGATCTTCTGGTGGATCTGCTTCTGGCCAACGACCGGGATGGTCTCGCGATTTGGAGGGTCTAAACCTCCATGAATAAAGGATGACTGGTGATTGTAGAACCTAAAACAAAACGTTCATTTACGTATAAAAATAAACAAACTGTATAAAAAGAAACGAAACATTAGGTGTGACAAAGATTGGTTTACTTTAAGGCTATAACATCGTCGCTGTTTATGCAGCTTAGAACGTACTGCTGTAATCAAGTTCGAAAAATGATTGCATTTGATTACCGGTGACAGAATCCGGCTTCATCCGGCCTAGTTACCGGCGTGAAAATGAGTGAGTTTGACCATATTCAACGTCACATATACATTTATTCAAAATACACAGGAAATCTACTGAGAGACTATCAAAATACTAGTTGTTCACTGGCTTGTGCCACACTAAACTAAATAAGGATATTACAAAATTTCAGGATGGACGTGGATATAACTCGCCGATTGACACCCTCCTTGTTTCACACGATGTAAACCCCATGCAAAACGAGGCGGAGGTAGGCGAAGATTGAAGAAACTCAAGACTTAATGACAATCTGTAGCACTCCAGAAAGAATAGCTAAATTGTAACAAAAAAATGCAAAATGAAATGAACATAATCACACATGAATATAACATTGCACTATCTGACATTTCACTTTCCTAAGAGAAGACATTTCCCTTTTTTAGAGAATAGGGGCTGCCCATAAAATAAGAAAGGATGATATCATTTGGATAAGGAAAAGGGTGTGGGAAGATTCAGTTATCAGATAAACATCTCAAAATATTTAAATATCCTCATTTAATAGTATCTTTGTTAAATACAAAATGTTTATTTTCATTAAGTGGATAATATAAAAAAATCTAAAATTTTCCATCAGCAGAAAATTTTGAGGAATGTATTATTTTTTCGTGAATGAGCAAACATGCATACATAAACAAATGAAACTGTTAGAGTCTGATTGGAATGACTAGAAACCAGACCAGCACAAAACAAAGCTGTAAGAAAATATATTTAAAAAATTAAAGAATATTTACCTGTGAAGATGAGTAGGAGCCTTATTGAGAAGCGTGTAGTATTGTCTGACGAATTCTCGTCCAACGCTTTGTGGGGATGGGGGATCCTCCATTACCATTCCTATAGATTTATTGATGTTTTAAGAGAACGGCTTTTAAAAATCTGTACCTGAAAAAGAAAAAAGTCTATAAGATATATATATATATATATATATATATATATATATATATATATATATATATATATATATATATATATATATATATATATATAGACAAAAAAAAGATAAAAGTGTTCCAGTACGTTGATATAAATTTCCACCAATTCAATACTATAACACAAAAATAAACGTTTATAATAATGTACCTTAATTACAATCAATAGTGAATATTTGCTTGAAAACTATATATTAAAAATGTAACTAATTAATTATTATATTTTTATAAATAAAAAATAAATTAATAAAAATATTCATTACTAATCCACCGATGTATTTCTATAAAAGCAAGAGTAGTTCCATAAAGATCTCTTTCATTCTCATCCTTAGAAACTCAATCATATATTGCAATTTTGATAACTCCCAATATATTAATCATAAACGTTCTAGAAGTGAAAAAGGATATAAAATACTTTTCGTAATTTTTTTTTTACTATTAAAAAAACAAGGAACAGAGATTTTCAACCTAAAACGTAATTGCATCGAATTCTGAAATAGAATTTTGAAAAATAAGCTTATTTAAGCTATCAGCGATTTATCAAGTAGCGAACAAATTAGGATTGCTTATAGCGATAAGGTTTTTAGTCTTTACTCGTACAAACAAAGGGGATTCCGTTTCAAAATCGCACGTGTACCTTCCCAGACAAAAATAGAAATAAACAATGTTTGGCCGAGAGGGTTCGGTGGCCCTGAATGTCGGCAAAAGGAAAAAATGTCATAATAGCCGTAAACAAAACCCGAAATTACGGAGGTTTTTCCAACAGTTTCCAAGCTCTCTCCATGTCGTTTCGGATAACCGGCTTGATGAAAAAAAAAACCGACATGTCAAAAATGAATCCAAAATTACTTACCTTTACAGATTGATGGGAAATCAATGGAATTCGAAGCGTTTTTCTTAACTTTGTAAAGCTTACGTTACGTGAAATATGCAAGTTATTTAGGTTTTTTAAAGTTAAAAATGCACGTACTTCGAACTTAGGGTGTAAACTTGATAAAATTGGCAAGTCGAAGTGGTTCGCTGCTCCGCCGTCAAAACTGATCGGCGCTGTCCAAGGTCGTTTATTTAATCTCGAAACCAAAACAGTCTGATGCAAACGCCATGCGCGGCCGGATGTAATTAGTTTCGAGATAATACCAATAAGATAGACAATGATAGACGCTGTAGCCATTTTTCTTCATTCAGTGGATATATTCGGACTTTTTGTTAACATTTCCTTACTTATCTGAAATATGAATATGAGCAAACATTGTTTTTTAATTACGAATATCCATTTACTATCATTTCTACAAATATATTACATTTCAAATAAAGTCGTAGTATGACATGCTAGTAGATAGGGTAGTTCAAATGGCCTTATCCATTTGTCAGAATTTCAATTCAAATATGACAGTTATTTAAAAATAAAAGCAGTTACAATATATATATATATATTTTATTCTGAAATTTAATTTTAAAAAATGATTAATACAGGGTGTACTCAAAGATCTGACATACCAATTCCTTCATATTTAGAGCATTTTGAAACGGAATTTAAGAAAATAAAACTTATCTATTCAAAGGTAAGATATATTTTTAAATTAATAAAATGCCTATAGTTTATATATTTTTTTTAGAGACCTAGTGTTACTTCGCAAAACGATCCGGTGCAAGTAGAAATTTTGAATGACAATTCGTTAAACGAATGTGATTTAACTGGAGATCCTTTAAAAGTAGATCTAGGGGGAAGTGAGGATTCTATAATAATTAAAGTAGAAGAAGTTGCAAATAACTGGTCTAATAATGAAGCTAAACATTTTCCGTTGTCAATTAGAGATGCCAGGAGGGAATTAAATCAGATATTAAAACGTTCAGATGAAGAAACAGAACAAGATCTACCAGTTTATGTGATCTGTGATGGAAAAAACTCCCAAAATACTGTTGTATTAGGTGGCCACAAAAAAAGTTTAACCAGTTATTGTTTCGATATTTTAGATTTAATACTTAAGGGTGATGCTGCTATTGAACTTGATAATATGGTTAAATACCATTCAAAACTTTGTAATAATAATACAAAAAAGGTAATTATTTAATTTTTTCTGGGTATACTTCTGCTGGTGTGTTTCTTTTTGTAAAAAATTGCTTGAAAAAATGAAACACTTGAAATTGAGGAGTGTGAAATGTTTTGGAAACCCAAGTATTTTTTTTAGATAAACTATGTAACAAAGATGAAATACAACATCTATGGTAGAAGTTTGAAAAATCTTTCATGTCAGAATACCTCTATGAGAAATTTCGATTATCCTACCAGTGTTTCTGTGAGTGTGGCATGCAATGAGTGCGTGTTTAATGCTTATGATGGGAGAAATGTTAATTTGTTAATGGTACTATTCAAAGAATGTGATTATGCTTGATAAAGTACATGATTATTTCAGAATTTGGAATTAGTTGCTGGTCACAGGCTTTTATCATTAAATTTATTATGGCAAGAAATGATTTATTTACAAAATTACTTGGATATTTTATTAGATAAGTAAGGGATTGTTTAAAGTTCTTAAATGCAGATAATAGAATGATATTTATAGTGATTTGCCATTAAATAATGAAACCATTTTATGTAAGGATCCTTTGGAATCAGATGAAATTTTAAGAAACATTGGGAAGTTAGTGGATACTCGTTTTTTAAGATCATCAACTGAAAGTCAAACAGTTGATTTAGCACATGTCCGAGAAGGTGACCTTGACTTTCTAGATGAGTTATGGAATATACTGAAATGTATGTGGCATTTATAAATAAATTGCTCCTAGTGAGTTACATTTATTATTTTAGATTGTGAAAATGCAACCATTTTACAAAACAGTTTTCACTTCCTGTTTGAGGATATTACAGCATCTAATAATAAAAGTATGATGGTGAGATATTTGTTTTCTTCTAATGTTAATATATTTAAATTATTCATCTTTCTACTTTTTTTTTATTTTTTACCCTACTTTTTTAATTTTCAAACTGATTGTCCAGTCATATTTATTTCACCATCCCTTCCTATCTTGTATCATCTGCTAATACATTCTTACTCTATTTATTCTCATACTTCTTGGCCCTTATCCAATACAACTTTTTCTTTACCTTCCATTATAATTTTTTCCAGTTGCTCTTATCTGGTATTCTGCACATGTATCTGAATCATCTAAGCTCTCTCTTTCTCTATAAATTTCTTGTTTTATCCTTGATTTATTTAAGAATCGCATTTGTATTGCATTAATTTGTGTTTTACAATTTTTGATCAATGACCATGTCTCACTTCTATATCATATTGGTCTATTTTTTCTACGTTTAATTCTTATATTCTTCAGTATTTCTCTCTTGTTTAAAAATGTATTCTTTGACATATTGAAAGTATTCTCATTCTCTTACCTAATTATTTTTTTATTTTCCCATTACTTTCAATTATCATTCCTAAATACTGCTGATTTTTTTAATATGTCTATATTTCTTGGACTTTTAATCTTCTTCATCAGCCAGTGTCAATCCACTGCAGGATGAAGGCCTCTTCAACATGTCTCCAACTCTGGCAGCCCTGAGCTCTCCTCTGCGAAGCGGGTCCAATATACTTAATGTGTCAATCCATCGCGCCTTCGGTCTTCTCCATGGACGTTTGCGATCAAGCAGTATCCTCCTATCCACCTCCATTTCAATTTCTTTAATCTTCTAATCCTATCAGACACCTTCGTTTGTTCTCTGATCTATGTGCAGGGCTTTCTGTCCCGTCTTGTAATGCAAGCATACATCTGTCTATCCCCCTCCTGTGCTACCTGAAGTTGTTCTGACTGCAATGTGAGTGTCTAGGTTTCATACCCGTATATCATAGCAGACAGGATGCACTAATCAAAGACTTTTCTCTCCAGGCAGAGTGGTAGATTATTCATAAACACTATGTTTAGCCTGACAGCTACGTTTAACATGTCGTTCTTACCTCCCCAATCACTTCTATTGAAATCCTCTATCCAAAATATATGTAGTGATCCAAAGCTTCCCTTTCCAATATAAAAATTCTTTTGCCGTCAGCAAATTTATTGAACATGACCTAACTTTTCTTTAGATTAATTTTCAAACCAAATGGTTCTCCAGCTCTTATATGTGTCTTTGCAACTCCTCTAGGTCTTATGAAAGGAAAACGACATCATCTAGGAATCTGAGATGACTCGAGTATGCACTATTGATCATTATTCCATCATGTTCCCAATCCAGATTACAAAACACCTCTTCAAGGCAGGCTGAGAAAAGAACAGGCGATATTACGCCCCTTTCCATATATCAATCCTAGTAGATTTACATATGCTCTGTCCACACCTTGGTTAAGCAATGCATCCACTATGATCTGCTTTGAGTTTGAATCAAATGCTTTTTCATAATTGATAAAAGCCAAGCATAGTGTATTTGTTGGCCTTTCTATGGCGTGCTGTACAACCTGTTTGTGATCCATTGTACTAAATTCACTTCCGAATCCTGCTTGCTCTCCTGGTTGTCCGTCGTTCAGTTTTCTTAATATTCTTTCATATATTATCTTGGTGAAAACTGTGCATCTCTGATAGGAGGTTTATTGGATTATGAGTTTTTCGCTGGCTTGCCTGATTATGAATGTCAGGTCATGTTTCCTTCTAAATCTATATTAGGTTTCCTCCATCGTCTCTCCTATTTGATTACATTATGCTTTTTTCTAATATTTTAGCCATCAATAAGATTATTCCTCTGAAATGTTTTGATTTTCGCTTATCTCTTCCTTGATATATAATCCCTGTATTCCATTCTTTCATCTGTCTTCATTTGGAAGTTCTCTCGTTTTAATTATTCCTCCTGTACCCATCTGTTTCACCATTTTCAGGGTTTATTGCCTCTTCCTGTTGCTTTTTCTAACTTTACCTTTTAATGACCTCTATTACCTCTTCACATATTATTTCTGATTCCTCATTCGATCGATCATTTCTTCTTTCCAGATAAGAGACAAAACTTCAAATGTAGCTCGGTTAATCGACGGTATATTAAATGGAAAGTTAATATTATCTGCCGTAACTCTTCAGCAAGCAGTGGAGTTACTTTTTGAACTGGGAGCTTACAAATTGAAATATGATTTTCAAGCTATATTGAAACAGTTCTCTTCAACGATGAAAACAAATATTGACACTGTATGGAAGTAAGTACTTTTTTCCTTTTTTTTTTTGATGGAGAAGGATTCGTAACATATTTTTTAGAGGATTCTTGCAAAAGCCGCCGTTATCCCAAAGTAAAACCCGAACAACTAGAGTCACACAAAGTCTACAACACTCTCAGCTAGATATGAAAACTAAACAACTGGCCTACTTGAGCCAGTTGTATGTTGGTGCTGAATTCATGTATTTAATTAAAGAACAGGTAGAGTATCGCGTTATCCGGAAAGTTCGTAGGAATTTTCCTAAAAAATAACTTCGAACTCTCCGGATGTAATACTGTTTCAGCGTATTAATTATACAGGGCCCTAACCATTTATTCATCCCATGTTTTTCTAAGTCGTCCTCTTCCTCTCTTCTTAACTTTTGTTTCCCACACTTTTGCTTCCCTCCAACCAACCACTTTACATCTCTTCCATAATTACCAATTCCTCTATGATTTTTTCATTCCTTATTCCCTTCTTTGCAGATATCCACATTTTTCTTCTCAGAAACCGCATTTCGAATGTTCTCCACATACTCTTATGAAATTATTTTAGTAATGTAAGATGTCTAAATGTATTGATTCTTCAGGTAGCACTACAAGAAAACACATTTTACTATTTGTGCGAATGTGTGGAGAAAGAATTTGTCAGTAATTCAAAGAAGTTCATTGATTTCTTGGAGGTGTTTCAAACTCCACTTTGTGAAATGTCTTTCCAGTTAGATTCAAAAAACATTAACATTATCCAAAGGTATTGTTCCGTTAAAATAATACAGCTGTTATAAACTTAATGAGATTTACCACTAAACACCAAATCACTTTTAATGAAATGAGTAAAAATCATGAATCATGAAGTTAATAAATCAAAAAGTTGACTGAATGGAATAGGTCCTTTATCCCTGTTCATGGTTTTCCATGAGCCCTATTATCATTTACATTTTTAATAAATCTTATGTTGCTAATATATCACACAACTTTTCTCAAAATCTAATGTGGGCAATATACCAATTGCCCAGTATAAATTATCACAATCTTGAAAACTAATTTCATAAATCCGACCTCAAACGGCATTACCATGAATTTGTTTTGTTCATTTTCAAAAGTCAGTTGTATGCTGGAGAATCAATTGCTGATACAATTAGTCTCGTTGATTTTCCCGAAACGCACGTCGAGAGTTTAAAAAGAAGCTTTGTTGTTTAGATGTAAATCTCTTCGAGTTTAATGTTTTACACCAAAGTTCCAATATGAAGAATTTAAACGTAGATGTGGTAGAATTTAATATTTTCTTGTACGTTTTAGTTTGTTACCATCAAATTGGTCATTGCAGATGAGTTCAAAAGTTCATGGTACAACTGTTACCACAATTTATAATTTATCTGAATCTTCAATCTATCCACCATGCATTTACGATTATGGTACAGTATTTATCCTTCCGTATTTTATTATGTTTATGTGTGCTTGTATATTTTTTGCAGATATACCACTTACAGATAAACCTATTTATTTCGTCTCAAGAATGACAAAGACAAAAGGACTTTTTTAAATAGTCCAAATTATGATATTATATGTTAATTATTTGAAAAAGAAATATATTACTTATTTACTTATCTGCTCTTTCCTTTAGAATTTTTTCCAACGCTTTAATTTTCAGTGCCTCTCTGATTTTGTTGTTTCTTATTGAACCCTTTTTCAATATCCCCTCCTATTCTTGTTAGAAATATCATTTCACATGCTCTCAACATACTCTTATCAGATAACGATCATGACTCTTCTCCATACGGCAACACTGGTAAAAAAACTATCTTACAAATTTTAATTTTGGTTTGTCTGGTGATTTCTTTTATATTAAAGTATATTAATTCAAACCTGAAACCTAATTCAAACCTGGACTCGAAAGTGGAAAATTAAAATAAATGAGACAAAATCAGCGCAAGTCAACTTTACCCTCAGGAAAGGGCAGTGCCCTAGCTTACATTTTAATAACGTAGAAATCCCAACATTCAGGAATACAAAATATTTAGGTATACACTTGGACAGTAAACTTACGTGGAAAACCCATATAGTCAAAAAAAAGAAAACAAATTGACCTAAAAGTAAAAGAATTGAGCTGGCTTATCGGAAGAAAGTCTAACTTATCTTTAGATAACAAAATTCTATTATACAAGGCTATCATTAAGCCAATTTGGACTTATGGGATAGAACTTTGGGGATGTACCAGTAAATCAAATTTAGCCATTATTCAAAGATGTCAGTCCAAAATATTACGAATAATTGCCAACGCACCTCGGTACATATCAAACCACACTCTTCACGAAGATCTCCAGATACCCTATGTTAAGGACGTGATCAAGAGCAGCAGCATAAAATATAACCACAAACTGGAAAGCCACCCTAACACCCTACTACAGCCTGTTTTGAATCCAACAAATAATAGAAGACTAAAAAGAAACTGGCCAACAAACCTGATTGAAGGATAATGGGGACTCGTCGTTGGGGGAGTCAGCTCATCACGCCGATATAGGGAAGTCTAGCCCTCAAGCCATCACATTAGCTTATAGAATATTGTAATTCTGATTGCTAATATACGAAATAATAATAAAAAAAAAGAAGTATATTAATAAATAATTATATGAATAACAGAAATATTTCATCCGTACTTCCAAACATTCAACCGTCGCCATCCAAGGTTTCTAAATCATTCCGGGTGTCGATCCGTTGATTCTGTAAAGATTCATGACGTTTTCAAGTGTTGTCCGCTTCGACTGAAGAGTTCAACTTAAAAATCCACCAACACACCATGGTAAAATTTGAGATCAGAGAAGGTTTGCAACAGGGTGATGGATTGCCGCCAGTTCTGTTTAACATAGTATTGATTCTTCTATTGGAACCTTCGGTGTGAAACACTAAACTCAAAGAGATTTACTACTAAAGACCAAATCACTTTTTTTTAGTTCTCGACGCACGTTTCACTAACCATATTAGCTTTATCAGATGATTTAGTCTCTTCCGGTGATGTTTACATTTGGTGTTTAGTGGTAAATCTCTTCGAGTTCGAGTTTAGCTCCTGCTGGATCTCCCTATAAGGTTATAGTATCTTATCCTTATCTCCCTATAAGGCTGTCGTGTGGTTAATAACATTTTTTGTAAACTACTTAACGTTAGGGATGTAGTCATCTTAGTAGTCGTTTTGAATCCAACAAATTATTAAACAAGACTAAAAAGAAACTGGCCAACAAACCTGATTGAAGGATAATGGGGACTCGTCGTTGGGGGAGTCAGCTCATCACGCCGATATAGGGAAGTCTAGCCCTCAAGCCATCACATTAGCTTATAGAATATTGTAATTCTGATTGCTAATATACGAAATAATAATAAAAAAAAAGAAGTATATTAATAAATAATTATATGAATAACAGAAATATTTCATCTGTACTTCCACACATTCAACCGTCGCCATCCAAGGTTTCTAAATCATTCCGGGTGTCGATCCGTTGATTCTGTAAAGAGTCATGACGTTTTCAAGTGTTGTCCGCTTCGACTGAAGAGTTCAACTTAAAAATCCACCAACACACCATGGTAAAATTTGAGATCAGAGAAGGTTTGCAACAGGGTGATGGATTGCCGCCAGTTCTGTTTAACATAGTATTGATTCTTCTATTGGAACCTTCGGTGTGAAACACTAAACTCAAAGAGATTTACTACTAAAGACCAAATCACTTTTTTTTAGTTCTCGACGCACGTTTCACTAACCATATTAGCTTCATCAGATGATTTAGTCTCTTCCGGTGATGTTTACATTTGGTGTTTAGTGGTAAATCTCTTCGAGTTCGAGTTTAGCTCCTGCTGGATCTCCCTATAAGGTTATAGTATCTTATCCTTATCTCCCTATAAGGCTGTCGTGTGGTTAATAACATTTTTTGTAAACTACTTAACGTTAGGGATGTAGTCATCTTAGTAGTCGTTGCCTCATCAGGGATCTCATAGTCTGTATTGCTTTCGACATCCGATGTATTTTCCAGAATTTCAAGCAGTTCTTATTCTGATAGTCTTTCTTCAACAGGAATTCAATGTTCACTACTTATTCTTATTCTTATACTTATTCACTACTACTACTTATCTGATAAATGTTATGCAATGGGCGATATTAAAAGCTTTCCAACTCTCAGTAACAGTGAGAACAGGAGTTTTGTTCCTTGCTATTCACTACATAACTGAAAGTTCACTTAACATGATGTCTTTTAAACGCCCTTATTCGCCTGTTCTAATAGATGTATCAGTGATGTAGTATTAGGAGGTAGGAAGCAAACTTTAGGGATTTAGAATGGCCGGCAGCATTATCAATAAGCAGTAAAGATTTTGGCAACGATTTTGAGACACTGGGTACAAAGCAGTTCAGAAACCAGTCTGTAAATAATATTGCAGTCACCCAACCTTTTTGATTTGCTCTCCACGAAACCGGCAGATAATTTTTGTTTTTATTTTTTACAGCATGTGAGTTAAGAGATTTGTATACAAGCAGTGGCTTTATCATGTGGTTACCTGAAGCATTAGAGCAAAAGAGAAGAGTAACCCTATCCAAATCAACCCTTACTGGCTTGGAAGCTTAGAGTTTCGTCATCTGTCTTTAGATTCTCGAAAAGACACCCAGCTTTTTCTCGAATAATTCGGCTAAGAGGCACTCTTCTTGTTGTTTCATATTGTATCCAAATTCTGAACGCCTAACTTTGTTGCTGGTACTAGTACCGCGTGAAACACTGGCCCGAAAGGATTGTTCACTTTTTTTTTATTGTTCTTACTGTGGATTCATTGACTTTAAACTTTTTCGTAGCACTTGCATACGTTTCACCTGCAGCAAGACAATCTAACAATTGATGTTTTGTATCAAGAATCATTAAATTTCACTTCCCAGGACATGTATAAGAGGAAAGTTGCTCAATTATGAACGTTTTCGCAACACAATGAAATAAATGTGAAAACAAAAAGAACCAGTCCAAAAATAAATAATTTTTCAGCGCTGCAGGTAGAATTGGTCCATGGCTCGATTTGATCTAGTGTTCCAATTGTACAAAGAAATGGATATTGTAGATACGTGAGGGTTCAGAGACTCAGATGAATTGCTGGTTGAAGGAGGTCAAGGCTTAGCGACGGACCATAGCACCAACAACAAGAGATAAATAAAAAGTTATTTTAGAAAAGTACTATTTATTTAAGAAAAAAAATGAACACAAGTTTTTTTTAATCAAAATGTCGAACATTATTTAATATACCTATTTTTAATAGCTACATCTATATTAGATCAAAGAACTAAAACAGAAATTGTACAAGGCACATGAAACAAATTATCCTTAACTGATACAACTACGAATTTTTCTAAAATTCTAGAAATAAAATCGTACAGTTATAGTCAAATATAGAAATATATGTATCGAATAACAGTGGTTTTACTTTTATGTATACCAATTTCAGTTACATCCTATGCAGACAAACTCCATGTGCTCAACAATCTTAAAACACATTATCGACACATACGAAACGTTTTCTTAACTTTATATCTTTAAAACTAATTGGTTTTTGATTGGATTAGTTTAAAATCTATGCCGGCTGTGAGTGACCAGCTCCTTTCTTGCCAATTAGAGATTTGTGGATGTGTGGAATGACACCACCACCGGCGATGGTGGCTTTTATAAGACTGTCCAATTCTTCATCTCCTCTAATGGCCAGTTGCAAGTGACGTGGGGTTATCCTTTTCACTTTCAAGTCCTTACTGGCATTTCCTGCCAACTCCAAAACCTATATAGATAAAAATTATATAAAAACCTATTTTTTAACACACAAATATCTCAGTAACATACTAATTATTCATATGGAATTTATGTTTAAGTTACATACACATTATGTAGGAAAAATAGAAGTTTTTAAAGTTTTAGAAAACTACTGAAAACTGTATATTTTTTCTATAAAACGAGACCTTAAAATCCCACTACCTTTTGCCATCTTGTCACAAAAACACGATGAAACAAAGATCACTAGTGAATGTCTCACAAAAGAAGTAATAAAACAATTGAAAGTAACACAAGACAATTTTAACTCTTCAGGCCTAGTTGGTCTGTAAGTCAGTTTGGTAGATTGTCCAAATTTGGGTTACTCATCCAGGTCCCGACAGCGACCAACGTCGCTTAACTTCGGCTGGTCTGATGCGTCTGTTTTGACACCCTTATAAACTACATATGCAGAAATAAATCAATGACTAGAGAAAGCAAAATGAAAACCATGCCACTGAAACCCGTGCGGACAAAAAAAAACAGACTAAAATAAACAAAAAAAAATATCAATTCTTTAGGTGTGGTTCAAGAGAGAGAACTGAACTCAAAGAGATCAAGTAGACATCAAATCACGTTTTTTTTTATTTCTTAAAAGAATTGTTCAGAGAAATTAAAAACAATTTGGTGTTTAGTGAAATAGTAAATCTATTTCAATTTAGCAAAAGAATAAATAAATAAAAGTATAGAAACAAGAAAAGCCAAAATCGACACACTAAGAATGAGAACTGATAAGCGAATTTGTAAGAACAGTAAATCATACAATAGAAGATTACCTAAAATGTAGCTGGATAACCGTATAAGAAGCATACAAACAAGAGAAATCTTAGTCAATCAAAGAAGTTCTCTTTTTCTATTGAAACCTTCGGTGTGAAACATTAACTCAAAGAGTTAGAGCAAGTTTGCTAACCATGTTAACATCATCAGACAGTTCAATCTGAATTATTATTTGGAAATGACTCACCCTGGATTGAACCATCTGATGCAAACATGATTAGCGAAACGCACGTCGATAAATTAAAAATGAGTGAATTGATGTTTAGTAGTAAATCTCTTTGCAATTAAAGTAGTGTATGGCAATTTCAATGTACTTATGAATATTTGACAGATTAGAATAAATTTCAGAGGTTTTGCACTATAAGAATGTCCTCAGTTAAAGTTATTGCAAAGTTACTTTATTCATTTACATACATGCAATGCATTCTGTTCGGTTTATATGTTAACAAGTTTTATATAGAATATATTAAACTTATAAAAATATAACAAGATGTGACTGAAAACAATTGTCATATAATCTAAATATTTTAGATGAATAGAAAAACAATGGTCTCAATTCATCCAATAAAAACCGCTACTATGATTTTAACACAAAAGGAATTTGATAAGTCTATTACTTCTTACTGTGTATTGCTTCCAATAGAAAACAATTCAAAAATATTATGGCTATTTGCCAATAGTCACAAATCATCATTTCTTTAAACAATTAACAATCCACACTGCAGAAAAACAATGGGTACATAACTAGATTGATAACAAATTAATGCCACACTATGAAAAATAGCTGTTAAAAACAAAATAGATGTTTGACTACTACAAAACATATACTGCCAGTTTTTGTATTTGTTACTTTTGTAACAAAAATAAAACAATGTATATTAGATGTTTCCCGCCAAAATCACCCAAGTCATATTGAATTATGTCATGTAAATACAAAATTAACATTGCCAGGTAGACACATGAAAATTGCTTACCTCGGCAGTTAAATATTCCAAGATAGCGGCCGAATAGACGGCTGCTGTGGCACCGACCCTTCCGTGACTAGTGGTACGGTTTTTAAGGTGCCTGTGAATCCTACCTACTGGGAACTAAAAAAAATAAACATAACCTCATTCATTTGTCAATTAAAAAAAACGCTTAAAAAGAAAATACCAATTATCCACGACGAAAAATTATAAAATTAAAATGGAAGCCTACCTGCAATCCAGCACGAGCCGAACGCGATACCGCCTTGGCTTTAGCTTTGCCGCTGTCTTTGCCTGCTTTACCGCCTGCCTAAAAATATGGAAAAGTCGGGTTATTTCAAACAATGCGATCACTAAAATATGCTCTGCAGATGCTGAACACTTTTCCCCATCCTATGTTCAATGAAAATCGGGAAAAATGTATTTCCTTTAGATAAAACTTACCATTATTTAATGCAAAAATTTCCAGAACACTACCAACTAAACGACAAAACCCGAATAAAACCGTTGGTCAACGTAAGCCCGCCAAACGACGAAAACGGTAAAATACGCTTGCGCAGTTTGGTCATGTGATCGATTCTGACGAATCAGAAAACCAGAATGATTATGATGATAGACAACTCTATTGATTGGGTGTAAAACGACGCTTGCCTAGCGTGCTCTGACCTTGATCAATTTGGAATTTTGGAGGGAAAAATCACTTATTAGACATAACAATTTTTAAATATTTTGATTGTTACATGATTTTTTAGTATACCAGATATCAAATACTGATTCAAGTTAATAACCAAGTATTATGACCCTTTTTGCAGCTAAAAATAAAAATTTTTATATGGTATACTAAAAGTTTTTTTTGTTCTGTGGTAAATCATTAAAAAGAGAATTATTAATAAATATATTTTTGAATATAAGTAATATGAAACCTTTATGTTTATTTCAATAGGTTTAAAATAAATTCAAGATATCTACAGTTTAAATATGTATACACTTCAAAAAGTAGATTATTTTAGAGTAGTTTTTGTATATCATTAAATACAACTTATAAACAGTTATACTTATAAACGAAATATTATCCAATAAAATAAGCTGTTGCATGATAAATAAGATGCTATTTATAAAATTTTTATACATTTCATCTGGAAATATTTTACAGATGAATATATTTTTTTCGAATCACATTAATTAATAATGACATAATTATATACATTCATAATTCTAAACAAATTTGAAGACACGTCAATATTTTTTCATGTCGCTAGTTGCGTAGCCATTTTAGATAATTCTAGAACTGCCTGAAACGTAACTGACGGATCTTTCAAAAAAAAACAATTTTTAAAATAGATTTTCAATTATAGACACTTCTTTTCTCGTTTATACGACTTTTTTTTATTGAAAATGGCAGGAGATGAGAATTTACTGCAATGTTACAACCGAGGTTGTGGCGAAAAATTTAATCCAAACAATAACAATGAAGGTAAATGTTTGGTTTTAAATGTGATGATTTTAATTTGATTAGACCTACACTTAATTTAATTAGACCACAAAAATATCACGTTGCCTATGTTAGAAAGTGTAATTTTGTATCATACCTAACCTAATTGTTGACAGATGCCTGTAGACATCATCCAGGCCAACCTGTTTTTCATGATGCATATAAAGGATGGTCATGTTGCAACAAAAAATGCATAGATTTCACGGAATTCCTTGATATTAAAGGATGTACATTGTCACATCATTCAAATATAAAACCTGCAGAACCAGAGAAACCTAAAGACCAGAGTATTCCAGATGTAAAAGAAATTGAAGTAAAACCTATTGTACCTCCATCGATAAAAAGGCCACCATTCGATTCACTATTGGTATATTTATATTTCTCAATTTTTTTTTAACTAAAGTTATGTTTTAGACTGTTTTAATACCTGAAATTACACCATCTTTAAAGCAAGAGATCAATAGCATTGAACAACTGTCAGATGAAAGTGTTTCTGATAGTGGTGAAATTGCCATTGGAACTAACTGCCAAAATGGGGGATGTACAGTCTCTTTTCAAGGTGATACTAAGATTTCCATACATTCTTGAGGTAGATACATAGAGTAGAAACATTTAAATTTCAGGATCAGAATCAAACAGTTCTTTATGCCTGCATCACCCTGGTGTTCCTATTTTCCATGAAGGTTTAAAATTTTGGTCTTGTTGCCAAAGGAGAACAACTGATTTTAATGCCTTTCTTAATCAAGAAGGTTGCAAGGAAGGATCTCACATTTGGAAAAAAGATACAGTACCTTTAGTAGCATACTTAAAGAATAATTCCTGATGGTAAAATATGGACTTTTTAGGATAGGGACACCACTAAAGTATCCTGTAGGTGGGACTATCATCAAACTGGACCGTTTATGGTTGTATCTGTTTATGCTAAACAATACAGTCCCAGTCGAAGTATAATAAAGCTAAACCCAATCAGGCTATATGTCAATTTAATATTTCCCAAGCAGAATGATGCAAATTTTGAATTAGATCTTGAACTTAGGGGGGTATGTTGACTTACATCACAACAATCTTTTCCATTGGTGTATTTGCACCTCTTGTTATTAGGTGGTTAATGTTAAAGAGAGCAAAACAACAATGTACGGTACAAAAGTGGAAATTCAACTGAAAAAAGCTGAAGCTGGTACTTGGGCAAAACTTGAAGCAAACATAATCAAGAAAACTGAAACTGTTGAAAAGCAAACTGTTCCACATATATTAACACATCAAATCGAAGCCGTCGATTTGACTGATCTATAAAATAACATTCAATTTCGACCAAAACTGCTTAAAATGTGACTTAAATGATAAAGCTGTACATTAATAAAAATTTTAATTTGTGTATAACAATTTGTTCCTCTTATTTCCTCTTCTCTCCAATATTCCCCTTCCAGAGTGTATTGAAAGATGTCGCGATAATAGGTTCTAACTTGAAACTCTTCTAATTTTTAGTATTTCAACATCTATTTTATTAATTAGAAACGAGGAAAAGGTACACGAATTCTCATAATAGTTAGTTTTTCAAGTATATATATATATATATATATATATATATATATATATATATATATATATATATATATATATATATATATATATATATATATATATATATATATATATATATATATATATATATATATATATATATATATATATATATATATGATTATTTTATTGGTACCATTTGTAATTTACATTTTCTTTATATAAGTAATAGCCACGATATGGAAAAGAAGAAGACAATGAAAACATTTTCTGATATTTGGTTCTGATGTTTAAGGGTTTTTGTGTTATATTTGTATATTAATAGGTGTATATGTAAATTTGAATATTACGATGAACGAGAGGACAATATTATCATTAAGATTTAATCAAGACCAAGGTAAGTCTTCCGTTAGACAGTCAAAAATATATCTTGAATTTTTGTGTTTAAGGATGTTTTACTGCTTGTTTGGAAAGTGGTGTTAGGATTTACAACTTGGAACCATTAGTCGAAAAATCTCATTATGGTACGTGATAAAGTAATAACTAAAATAGTTTTAAATGATTTTGTTTTAAGATGTTGAAACAGTTGGTAGTTTATCAATATGTGAGATGCTTTTTCGTACAAATATCATTGCTATAGTGTCTGGTGGTTCAAGGCCAAAAATTCCAGACAACATTCTCCATATATTTGATGACAGTAAAAAAAAAGCCATAATGGAAATTAAATTTGCATCATCTATAAAAGCAGTGAGGCTGAGAAGGGAAAAGTAAAAAGGTCAGATTTAATCAAATTAAATTGTAGTATATTATTTTTTTTAGGTTAATTGTGGTTTTATCCAACAGAATTCATATATTTTCCATATTCCATCCAACAAAGGAATTATTTTCTATTGAAACAAGAGAAAATTCAAAAGGTCTTTGTGAAGTTAGTCCATTAACATCATCACAAAAACAGGTCTTGGTTTTTCCTGGACATAAGTTGGGTAGTGTACAATTTGTTGTGAGTTTTTGTATTTGTTTTTTTTTTATTTAAGAATCTAAGATGGTTTTTTTTTAAAAGGACCTTTCCAGTACAGTTCAAAGTTATTCAACAGCTCCAGTTTACATACAAGCTCATAAAAATGATCTAGCTTACATAGCAATCAATCAGCAAGGAACACGCATTGCTACTGCATCCATCCAAGGAACGTTGATTAGAGTTTGGGATACAACTTCTAAAAATCAGTTGATAGAATTAAGGAGAGGAACTGATCCAGCTGCTATACATTGGTATATTATTATTTCTTCTATCTTACAGTATTTATTCATTATATATTTTAGCATAAACTTCAGCAGAGACTCAGATTTCCTCTGCTCTTCAAGTGATAAGGGAACAGTGCACATATTTGCTATCAAAGATACAAACTTAAACAAAAGAATGTCTGGGTAATATTAATATCATTAAACTGCAAAACAATAATTTATATTTATTTGTTATAGTTTACCACCCACTATTAGAGGTACATTAGGGAAGTATGGGGATTCTCAATGGTCTTTAACCACATTTACAGTTTCAAGTGAGTCTGCATGTATTTGTGCATTTGGTCCAAACAATTCAATTTATGGTAATGCCAAAAATATTAGTTCATATGTATGCATACAATTGTTTTCTATTATAGCACTGTGTTTTGACGGAACATTTCATAAATATGCGTTTAGTTTGGAAGGCATTTGTCATATGGAGGCTTATGATGTATTTTTAGATGTGGATGATGATGATGCCTTTTAAAATGTTTTAATAAACTGTTATTTAAGATATATGTAAATAATATAAAAAGTTTTGTATTAGAACATATTTATTAAAAATATTTATATTGGTGATATTTTGAATTGCTAATAATTAACTAAACTCCTTTACAATCTATTTACCAAACCAGGAAGTTACTTTTTCCTATCAAAAGGATCTGACCACACTTTCATATCTAAAATCATAAATTAACCATTCCAAACAAATTGACGAAAAATATCTATTACTTACTTCCTGGTTGGACATCATCTTGTTTTATGTTGCCCCTAGTTTCTTGTTGAATTTTTTCTACAAATATTTAATTAAAAATTGGTGTAATACCTAAGAAGTGTATCTTACTCCATTTCTCGGGATTTATCATTGGATCTATAATTACTGGGTATGAGGCTAAGAGAATACTTCCAACTAAACCACTCACAAGAGCAGCATATTTCCATCCAACCAAAAGTGCCATATTTCGTATTTTAATGGCTATAATTTAAAACACATTTATTTAGAGTTTATTATGATACATTATTAGGTTATGTAAGTTGTCAAGCGTATTTTAGTGTCCGTACACTAAATGACAGTCTAATAGTTGGTATGTTAATTGTTTTTGAAAGATTATTGATTTTTCTGATTAAATGATATAAATACTATCCCTCGTTTATCATAATATACATATACACCTATTAAAACACAAATAAATGAAAACAGAACCAAATATCAACGAAATGTTTTCTGTCTTCTTCTTCCACATATAGTGGCTATTACTTATATAAAGAAAAAGAAAATTACCTCTTGTTAATTGGATTTATCATTGGATCTATTTTTTCTGAGTATAAAGTTAAGACATTGCTCCAACTAAACTACTAATAGGATCAGTATAATTCCATTAAACCAAAACTAACATTTTGTTGTATTTTAATCCTATCAAGCATATTTTAGTGTTGCTTGACCGATGTTACTGGAAAATCCCTCATATTTCAATTCTCCCAATCGTCCAACATATTCGATAATTTAGGTAGCATATTGATTTTACTAGTTTGTTTCTAAAAAAACAATAGCAAATATGAATACGGCAATTAATCTTGGTGTGGAGGATATGACTGCAACAATAGTAAAAGCCTTATTGTTTCTAGGAGCGATATTTCAAATAGTCTGCCTTGGAGGCTGTATCTTTTTACCGGAATCAGCCGCTGATAGTAGTTGGGGCCCTAGGGTTAGTAATCTACTTGATATTTAAACTTTAGGTTTTCTCTACCAGGGCGTTATTTTTTTAGGAAAGTGAAGACGATAGTTCTGTTCATAGTACTCCACAAAATACACCTAGAAGACCACATCACAGGAGTAATCGTAAACAAGAAAAAAAGAAAAGGCGTTAAGACATGAACAATGTTTTAGATTAGATCTTAATGGAATAGATTGATTAAATTCCATAAGTATGATTTAAATATCTAGTCTGATGTAATATATTACATTGTGGTATTTTTTGATATTTATCAGTGAAGAAAAGATGTTTCTTTGTAATTGAGAAACATTTTATTTATACAGTGTTATGTACTATTTGTATTAGTAAGTAGAAATATTACAAAATGAAAGTTTTTTTTTATTGTAAATCTAATATGGACTTTTATTTACACAGTATGTTGGAAAAATAACAGGAACATTTTAAATTCAAAGAAAATTACTAGCACCAACTATTGGAACAATATAAAATCTGAAAGTTTTATATCTCTATAAAACCAGACCGCCATCAGAATAGAATGGACCAATGCATTGTCATTTATAGTGCTTGTAGTGACAGGTACTATCACTTCTGACTACTGTTACTTTAACTTGTAATTACTGACACTTTGTCACCTAGTCACAAACACACCATGGAACAAAGAGCTAATAATGTATTTTGTTTCAAGTTTGGTAAAACTCTTCAATTGAATTGATGAAAAAAAGGGTATGGTGATGATTGCTTATATCGTACGCATGTGTTCGAGTGGTATAAGCGATTCTAGGATGGTCGTGATCGTTTGGAAGACGACTCAAAGCCAGACCAGCCAAATATCAAAAATCGCGATGAGTTGGTGAAAAAAATACCTGAAATGATCGCCTACGATCCGAATTCCACTATGAAATGGATAGCGGAGGAATTAAATATGACCAAAGAGATAGAGATAGAATGAGTGATATGCCCCAAATCGTATCGTATTTGCCCCAAATCCCCACTTATAAACCTTTTAGAATATGAATATGAAAAGCTATGAAACTTGTCTGGATCATCTATGGTTCTACAACCCTTAAAGGGTAACCCCTAAATGTTCCTGAGCTGTATAAAGATCTAACATTCCAAGAGTATAATTTCAAATCATTATTTTATATTAGCCGCACCACGTCGAGCATCAGTTCTCGATAACTGAAGTTAAACGACCGCCATCTGGAAGGGTGAATTTAATTTAGGCAACCCAATAAAACGACACTTATCGGTATAAGGATACCAAAGGCGAGGAGGTATCAAAGCATGTAGCGCTTTATAATAATAGCGCCTTTCTCGTTTGCAATCATCGTGTACGTCTGAATCTGTTCCGTCTGAATATTTTATCTATGACTTTCGTAACTGAAATCTTTTCTACCGGATGCGGTAGTTGGCCCCATGCCAAACCTCTAGCCCCGAAGGACTAAGGACAGTTCTGTAGAGATTACCATTCCATATTACGTAGAGGTAGGATTTGATGTCTTGGGCAAACTGTGCGCATTCCTGAGAGTGTTATCTTCGATTAAGTATTGGCACCTTAAACTATCCCCGAGATCCTTTTACCAACCATTTGAGCCCCTCATTTTTGAAGAGTGTTCGTAGACTGAGAAACCTGCCCCACTTCTGGGATAGCTGGCATTTCAGACAACAGATTATGATTTACGTTTGCCTAAGATATAGCTAGATTTTTTGACCAGTTATTTTTCCTCTATGTCAGACAACTCAAATTCTGGGCCATCTTTTCCGTCATATAAGAACTCAGAAAATATCGTTGAACCTTTAGGAGAGTTCTCTTCTCCACTTACTTGTCCTAAATTGATGCTGGCCTTCCCGAAATATAAAGCACCAGCTCCTAGGCTTGATTGAATATATTATATTTCCTTTATCACTAATTCCTTTATTACTACATCAAATATAAACGACATCTAATTCTATCACTCATTTCCATCAGCTCGGAAGGTATTTGTTCTAGTACCCATATGGAAGTTTGGTAAACCTCACTCTGTTGTTTCCAGTTATCGCCCTATTTCGCCAACTGACCATTTATGTTAGAAGCGAATAGTACTCAAGAGTACTCGCCGATCAGAAAGGACTCGTTCATCGATTTCGAGAATATTATATGGCCCATCCTCTCTCTGTTCACATTCAATCGTCGTCTTTTTTAACTAAGGTCTTTGACATGACGTGAAGATTCTCTATTGAAACTCATTTACACCAGTGCAAAAATATTAAACCAAATGGTCAACACATTGCCAAATAAAGTTATTTCATTATAATAAAAGAAATTGTTTTTTTCTTCTTTTTTTTTGGGTTTTTCGTCACGATCTAAAACTCAAAAAAAAATCTGTTCTTATGTAAATAAAGAATCACTGAGTAAAAAACAAAAAACCAAATGGAGACAAAAAGAAATTGTGAGAATTTTCAATCTATCTAGAGTGAGTCATTTTTTGATGATGCTAACATGGTTAGTCAAATGTCCGTTAGAGTAACAAAACATATTGATTTTTTTTTGTAGCAAATCTCTAGAACTGATCAAATGATAGCCACAAAGAGTTGAATTGGTTGTCATGGAAACAGTTTTTTTTACCCATCATCCCTAGCAACTTTTTGATTTCACTAAACGTAATATAACCGAATGAATAATTATCGTTTTATTATATATCTTGTTTTTCATCGTGTAAAATGTTTTTTTTTGTCGATTTTGTGTGCTATTAAATGTATTGTATTATTAAATGCGCAACTAAGATGGGTATAATCTTTGTTATTGACCTATTGTAATGGCCAATATAAATTCGTATTTGTTTTATTCAATGAATTCAGTATATTTTGATATCAATTTACTATTCTGTAATTGAATTGTAAACTGAAATATGACTATATTCATATTGAAATATGACTATATAAATATTCATTTGTTGAAACATAAAGGTTAGTACATGTTTCTTTTAGAATGTTTTTCTCTGTCCACCAAAGTCGATTGACTGGTTCAGAGCAGTAATATTTCTACAACAACCATGGCAATATTTAATTTATATTAATTTTCCAAGCTATTCTTCCTCACTTTATTGATTAAATTTGTTACATGTAGGTCAGCGCCATCTCTCATATTATCTTGAACTTGTTTACTCAAACTATTCGACGACAGATGGCTTATATTTTAACATTTAAGAGAATTCTCATAGTTTAATTTTGTAAATTAGGATAAAGCCAACAACAGATATATTTTTCAAAGATTTATTATTTTATATTAGACTTTTGAAAGAATTCTTTTTTTAATTTAATAATGGTATATGACATTTATGACTGACATTTGACATAGCACCTTCTTTTCGTGAAGCACGTTGTTGAGTGCGTGTGAAAATGAGGTTTGTTCATGATATTTATTTTATTTCTTGTATAAGTACCTTCTTTATGCTGTAAAATAGCTCTATAAGATATTATTATACATTATTAATATAAATATGCTAAAGTTTTCTATAAGAAAATTGATTTGTTGTTGCACAATATTGTTGTCAACACAACCTTATCTGCTTTTCTTATTTTATTTAACACATGAAACTGATGGATTTATTTTTTCAGTTCTTTAAAGCTGCAAAAGAGGCTGGCAGCCTCTGTTATGCGATGTGGCAAAAAAAAAGTTTGGTTAGATCCCAATGAAATCAATGAAATTGCCAATACCAACTCCAGTATGTAAAATTAATTTCCTTTCAATTTCGTTTCGAATAATTATCGTGATTACAGGGCAAAACATCCGTAAGTTGATTAAGGATGGTTTGATCATCAAAAAGCCTGTAGCTGTACACTCTAGAGCCCGCGTACGCAAAAATACTGAAGCTCGAAGGAAGGGTAGACACTGTGGCTTTGGTAAGAGGAAAGGTACTGCAAATGCCCGTATGCCTCAAAAAGTGAGTATTCAGCAACGATGTTACTTCTGAGTTTTATTTAATTAACCAAATATACTGTTTTAATAGGAATTATGGACCCAGAGAATGCGCGTGCTTAGACGTCTCTTGAAAAAGTACAGGGAAGCTAAGAAGATTGACAGACATCTGTACCATTCTCTGTATATGAAAGCCAAAGGTAATGTGTTCAAGAACAAGAGAGTCTTGATGGAATACATTCACAAAAAGAAGGCTGAAAAGGCTCGTGCCAAGATGTTGGCCGATCAAGCCAATGCCAGAAGGCAAAAGGTAAAACAAGCGCGTGAAAGAAGAGAGGAGAGGATAGCGACAAAGAAACAAGAGGTACTTCAAAATTATCAGAAAGAAGATGAGGCAGCGGCTGCAAAGAAATGAGTTAACCTAAGTGTATGATTTAATAAATAGAAAATTTCAATATATGTGTTGTTTTTCTATTCCTGTTTATTAAATGACTGAAAAAAAATATCTTTTAAAGTCAATAGAAAAAGTAACATTTAAAAATTTAAGGTATTTTTAGGTGTGATATTGAATATTTAAAAAAATAATTTTTATCAATTCGAAAAAATAAAGACTCTTGCACCAGAGCTTGACTTTTTGTATGACTATGTTTCTCCCAATTCATAATGGATAATTCAGTTCAAAGTCTGAGCGGATTTTCCAACACCACCCTTTAACTGAGTTTCCATATGTAAAGATTAGTAGTGCTAATTTTTTGCATGTGGAAAGTTAATAAATCAACTGGTGCCAGTTTACTTGCGCCAGTCAAGATAAATCTTGGTCTATTTTTTAGCGCCAGTTCTGGTAGTTGTAAACAAAAGCAAGTGTATTTATTAAAAATGTCCATCCCAACCAAGACATGGCCTACTAAGTTAATTTTTTGTGACAAATGTTTGGAAAAAGTTAATTTTATATAATCAACGTCTCAATTTGAGGAAATTGTTTTTATTAACCATTTTCGGCTTGAATTAATTTGTTAAAAGAAACAGTAAGAAGCATAAGTTCAATTATGGATTGTTGAACTCTGTTAAGTTGTTGGTTTTTATTTTTCTTAAGTAGGGGTCACTGTAAAACTACCAGAGAAAAGAGTATAAACATAATAGAGTGAAGTCTTTTTCTGGTATTCTAGAAAACATTTTTTTATCACAGATACATAATGCAATGTCATATTTGAAATAAAATAATACCTTGACCATTAGTTTGACACAAAAAGATGAATACATATTTTGACATGTACAGTGCCATCTAGATTTAGGAGATACTGACTACAGAGTACATTTCTTCCTGGCTATCCATGAATCGGCATTTCTTTTTCTTTTAGCTCGTAGTTGTTAATTGGGTGTACCGCTTTTTCAGGGAATATACAACTGTGGGTCTTTTCCCAATGTTGTCGATCTAAGGTGATATTTCTGGCTTCATTTAGAGTTAGTAGTTGATTTCTTAAATCATGTTGTATTTGTGTGCCAGATTTTTTTTGGGTGTTGCTTGTTGGCTGGTTTATCTCGACACAGTATGTGGGGGCCAGTCGGTTAGGATTTATTCTGCATACATGACCAAACCAATGAAGTCTGAACTTTTGAATATGTTCATCAATTGTTGGCTTAGGTGGTAAAGTGAAATTCTCAGGTTCTAGCGTAGACGTCGCATTTGAAAAACCTTTAGTTTGTTTATATCTTGTTCGAGCAGTGTTCATGTTTCTAAACCATACATAAATATTGGAAGAATCAGCATCTAAAAGAGGTAAACTGTAGTTTTTGTGAATAGGTTGGTCGTTTTCCAGAGGCACCATTTCCGTGCAAATATTGTTATTGTTTGTCCTATTATGCTGTTGACTGGGAGCGGGATATCAAATTAGCTGATCCCAGATATTTAAATTCCTTCACCTGTTTCTTTTGGTCAAATGACACTGAAAAAGTTGTTTTCGCTTATTAAACACCACATTATGCTTTAAAAGACGTCTACTCTACCGTATGAGGACGCGCATTTTTATGAATCAATCAAAAGTGTGAACCAAGTCGTTGGGCAAATGGTACCACCCCAAACTATTACCTTTCCCTTGCTGTTTGTGAACTTCCTAATCTATTGCCAAGTGTTCTGGGTTTCCAGACCGTCTCCACATGCTTATTCTATATGTGGCTGGATATGTATCGGAAAAACAAAACACGGACCCAATCGTGCCTAACAGTTTACATACTCTTCAGACCAGTGAAGTCTGTTGATGAGATTTCCTCTGGATTACACATGCACTCCTACAGGTTTTCGAACATAAAGTCTCGCCTCATGAAGCTTATTCCAGATCGTTAGGTTACTAATTACCACTTGATGTGTGGTATGCAGCCGATTTGCTAATCGCAATGTGTTATATTAGTGCTTCTTGTAGGGCCTGTATGTGGTTCGCCCATGTCACGTATTTCTTGAAACCAGAGCTATAAACGGTTAATTACAAATCTGCGATGCGTGCAATCAAGAAATGCATAACTAAACATTTATTTTTTCGCTTGAATAATTTGAAAATTAGTAATGTTATTTAATTGCGAGAGAGTTCTGAAAATGAATAAAACCCGAAAGGTAAGTACATGCTTTTTACAATGTTTTTCTCTGTTCATCAAAGCTGGCTGGCCGATTCAAGGAAGTAATATTTCTATAACAACTATGACAATATTTAGCATTTCGTTTTCCAAGCCTTTCTAACTCCTTATATAAAACCTAAACCTTTACATCATTGAATGTTGCCATCTTTCATATTATCTTGAAATCGTTTGCTTAAACTATTCTATGACAGATGGCAACCTTAATCAGTCTAATTTTTGAACTAAACCTTCCTAGAGGTTTCTAACAAATAATTTGTCCATATCTTTGAATATAAATATATTCAAAGGTCCATATATTAGTAACATTTTCTTCTTTTTCTTATGATGTGCAAATCTCCTAAAGACACTCAGTGCTTGACAACGCGTATTTTTTCAGACAATACCGGATTTTTTTCACATAAAACCCCCACCAAGATTTTTTCCTTTCTTTGTTTTTGACTTATAAACTTTCAGTCGCTCTCTTCTTAATTAAAAATATAAAGGATAGACTTCTTACAAAATAAATACAATATATATATAATTCCAAGTGACATTTCACAGAACAGTTTCAAAAAAATGAGGTTTGAATATGATTTTTATTTTATATTTTGATAAATATCCTATTTTTTCTGTAATATTCTTGTATAGAACATTAATGTATTATCTAGTTAATGTACATATCCTGAATTCTTCCATAAGAAAGCTTATTTGTTGTTGCACAATATTGTAAACACAACCTGTTCTATTTTTTTTATTTTTTTAATACATATGCAGCTAATGAGTATATTTTTTCAGTTCTTTAAAACTGCAAAAGAGGCTGGCAGCCTCTGTTATGCGATGTGGCAAAAAGAAGGTTTGGTTAGATCCCAATGAAATTAATGAAATTGCCAATACCAACTCCAGTATGTATAATTAATGTTCATTCAATTTCATTTCAAATAATAATCAGGATTACAGGGCAAAACATCCGTAAATTAATTAAGGATGGTTTGATCATCAAAAAGCCTGTAGCAGTACACTCTAGAGCCCGCGTACGCAAAAATACTGAAGCTCGAAGGAAGGGTAGACACTGTGGCTTTGGTAAGAGGAAAGGTACTGCAAATGCCCGTATGCCTCAGAAAGTGAGTATTCAACAACGATGTTACTTTTGAGTTTTATTTAATTAACCAAATATACTGTTTTAATAGGAATTATGGACCCAGAGAATGCGCGTGCTTAGACGTCTCTTGAAAAAGTACAGGGAAGCTAAGAAGATTGACAGACATCTGTACCATTCTCTGTATATGAAAGCCAAAGGTAATGTGTTCAAGAACAAGAGAGTCTTGATGGAATACATTCACAAAAAGAAGGCTGAAAAGGCTCGTGCCAAGATGTTGGCCGATCAAGCCAATGCCAGAAGGCAAAAGGTAAAACAAGCACGTGAAAGGAGGGAGGAGAGGATAGCCACAAAGAAACAGGAGGTCCTTCAAAATTATCAGAAAGAAGATGAGGCAGCGGCTGGAAAGAAGTGAGAACATGTATGTATGTTTAAATAAATAAATAAAAAAATTTCAATATGTTGTTTTTATACTTCTTATTAAGTCACTATGAAAAAATGTCATATATAATGGTATTATATCTTGGGATATAAATCTTTGAATATAAAACTACAGGATATAAATGCTAAAATAAAAAAAAAGCAGCTGTCAAAAAAAAACTTGAAAAATTGATACAACTGAAAATAAAACTATCACTGGATCATTTAATTGATCATCAATGATAGGTTCCTATCATATATTGAATAATTAAATTGTCATTGCAATTGAGCAAATGCTTGAAAAATTAATGTTTGTATGGTAAGAAAAAATAGGGAAAATCATTGATCTTTGAAATGTAATATTTATTATTATTTCCTCTAGGTTTTTTCTAGTTTATGCAAATAAATTATACCAGGACAATACAAAAGAGAGGAAGCTAAATTTCAGTTTTTTAGTAGGTAGGTAACTAATGAAGTTTAACCTCAAAATACACAATCAAAGTTAATTTCCATTAAGCATATCGGCTATGGTATCCCGATCAAGTCACTTGGTAAGAGAATCACGGCACTTTTCAAAAATATTAACAGAGTATTAAGCATAGGTAATGCCCAAGAATGCTTATATACGAGTTTTTGTGGGCCAATGTAAGTAAGCCTTGACCTCCTCCAATCTTTCTCTTCATTCTAATTAACTGAATATTAGTGCTGGATGAAACACAAACATTAAGTCTTATCAAGTTAAACTCAAAGAGACTTATCACTACATACTCAATGACTCATCTGATACTATCATGGTTAGAAAAATATACATGTAGAAGATAAAAACAAAGCAATTTGGTGTTTAGTGTTAAAAATCTTTCAATTTAGTGTTGCGCACTGAAGGTTGCAATAGAAACATTGATCTGGACAAGTTGTAAAATACCAGCAATCAAGCTGTAAAATTGCTTACTCACTTGAGCATCCACCCTAAATGTCTCAGCTTGCTTCATTCGCGTTTGTGGTTAAGTGAGACAGCATCTTAACAATAATATTTGTAAAACATTTTACCTTCCTTATTCTTATATGGATATGTTGAAATAAAAGTATTATCAAAAATAAAATACAAATTTATTTACAACCAAATTTATCATAACATCAATATGTTGACACTTTTTGTGGTGTGGTCACTGTTTCTACTTCATATTCAATTTCGACCCTCGGTCTTGCAGTCTTCTTTCCATATGGTCCAGGTGATTTCTTTGTTTTGGTACTTTTCTTTGATGGAGTTGGTTTAACCATGTCCTACGAAATTTCGCATTTATACATTTGTTACTAAATATTAATTATTATTAATTTACCTCAATGTCAGAAGCATCAGATGATTCAAAACTACTGTCCAGATCAATTTTCTCCAATTGTCCACTATCACTTTCCTGAAAAAAATTGTTTAGTTTATTTTGTTATATATATGCTAATATAAAACCATTCTTACCACTTCACTATCATCATCAGAATCAGCTGCAACATACTCACTAATTTCATCTTCCCCCTCCATCTCCATCTCAACTTCTTTTTCATCATCCACTTCATTTTCTTCTTGTGCATCCTCAAACACAGTTTGAGGAATATTGTACAAATCTTGATACTAAAATATATAAATGCTTGTAGCCACTAAATCATTATCATGATTGTTTTGTACTTACAACACCCTTTTTGAGTCTATCAAGCAGAGTTTTTTCAACTCCTTTTTCTATCTTGGCGGCAATTAAGGCTTTCTCTTCTCGACGTTTTTCCCTTCTTTCTACATTTCTTTGCAAGGGTACAATTAATTTTCTGCAATGAAAAAATTTGCCAGTTACAACGCTTTGTTTTCCATTTCTTACACACTTACTGTCTTCTAAGGGTCAATTTTCGCATTCTAATTAGATACTGTGTAATTTTGACAAACCTCTGTTTACATTTTGATTTGATAAAACCAGGCCAATACAGGAGATTTTCATTAATTTGATGAATTGCTTTTTCAAAATTTCTAGATAGTTTTACCTTTTCCCATAGTTTTTTTGGAAATGCTGACCTAACAATAATACATTTGAAGTCAAGAAATTATTACCTGTAAAAAATACTTACCTTTCTGCTGTTTTCATGTAGAGATATATAATACCTTTTTCTTCTCTAACAGTTGCATATTGACTGTTTGCTAGGGGACAAGATGATCTGTTGCATAAACCGGTTAAATTATACTCATTCCGGCACAATTTTTGCGTTTTTGTGCTACAATATTTATGATTAAAATCACGTAAGTAACTTAAACATATACTTACTTAATTTTATACGAACAAAAAGACTTATTGATGACGCTCCAAACCACCTAAAAGTGTATTATTTTAAAATTGTTTATCATCTGAACAATACTGACTTACATCATCATGTTGCATTTTTGAAATCTAACAAAACGTTATTTTAAATGTAACCGAATTTCCTTTTAAAAACCGACTCCTAACAGAGGCTTGAATATTTTTCTTTATCCTAACCTTAGAAAATCACGTGTGTTAAGATTTTGTCTCTTTATATTTTTATTTATGGCAAAATTACGCTTGATAAGTTCCACAGATTAAAATATTAATATGACTCTATTTTTGTAGCTGGTGTAGTTTTGTATGATTGAGAGTTGTTTATTAATTTACTATCCATTGTCACGCCGGATATTCTAAGCGGTGATCGAACGACCATTCTTTGATAACAGTAACACGTTTTTAGCGCATAATATGACGAAGTTATGGTTTAAAGCCAGAGTAACTTAGGTCAAATCTATCGGGCTGGTTAATTGCCCTTAATGGGCAGGCAAATTAAGTAAAATATCCCCATTGTCAACGAACAATATAACCTTAGATTTCTATTTCTTCTAATCATTTGAAGTGCTAATTTGTAAATATTTCTTAAAATGAAGTTTATGACTGCGTTCTGTGTAGTGACATGTGTTTTATATAGTGTAAATTATACGGTAATTATTAATTTTTTTCTTATATATTTAGTTTCTACAATATCGGTGATCTTTTAGAACGGTTTGGAACATGATAGTTCTGTAGTGATAAAGTTACAGCATGCTTTGAATGGTGGTCCTGAACCAATATTTGAAGATAGGGGAACAATAACAATTAATAGTTTACGAATTGGACAGTCAATAGTGAATCAAAAACGTCTTTCAGAAGATGAGCGTAAGCAAATACAGGTATATGAATACTTAGCAAATTAGAGTTCAATGAAACTTTGTATGGTATTTTTTTAGACACTAGCAAAAGGTAATGAATTATATCGAATTAAAGCAAATGTGATTGCTAATGATGGATCTGAAAGATCATTTATTTCTACTGTTAAAGCTGTATGTATAAAATGAATTTGAATATATATTTTTTATTATAATTTTGATAATAGTGTATGCTAGCCGAAGCAGAACTTGATGATAGACTGTCTGTATCTCTCGATTACATGGGCAGAGTGATTGGGGTATCACTTGTTATTGCATCAAAGTCAACTTGTGAAGGTTCTCACGTCTCACTTGATAAATTGGATGAATTTACTACAAATGTTTATGTAAGACATACTGAAACAGGTGTAATGTAAGAAAAAAAATAGTAACAAACTAAACGATAATTAATAAACATCCATTTTAAGTCCTGATACTGCCTCATATATAGAAAAAATAGAGAGAGAAAGGGAGGCAAAGGAAAGAGGTGAAGTTAAGGATAATAGATCTTTCTTAGCAAAATATGTGAGTTTTCCATAATACTCTGGTGCACTGTAATAAATATCACATGCTAATTTTAGTGGATGTATATTGTACCAGTGGTAATTCTTATGGTTATATCTTCAGCAACAAATCCAGAAGCTCAAGGTGGGGGACAGTAAATTTTTAGGCTTGTGTAAGGAAAGGTACAAATACCAAAAAATCCAATAAAATATTGTATTTATTTACTAGTCAATAATAAAATGTTTAGTGATTTTTTTTCTTATAGTAATGTTCAGCTCTACATGCCTAGTGGTTCTTGGCTTTGACATATTTCACTCTTCCATCTTTTTGGGCCAAAAGCCCCATTCTTGCAGTCTCTGACTCCTAGCTCAGATCTTTCATCCATCCATTTCTTTCTTGGTCGCTCTCTCATTATCTTTCCCTCTTCTCCTCCCATTATTTTTCTTTTAACCCATATTTTTAGGTCCAAAGCCTCATGCTTTCAGTGCCTGACTCCTGCTTCCTTCAGATCTTTCATCACTTCATACAGACATTTCTTTCTTGGTCACCCCCCCCCCCCCTCTCGGTCCTTCTCCCTTCTTCACCTATAAGTATCCCTTTAACAATTTTCTTTCAGACACCTACTTCCATCAGAGGCTAGGCAGGTGCTGGTATCTGGTGTCATATATCAACCTCTTGGCATTTTTATCACTCTCACTCAGAATCACTGCCTGAACTGATTAAATAGAACTGTGGACAGTGAGTCCTGGAAGGATTGAGACAAGGCAATCCTTGCTTGGTAAAATAATGGCAGTGTTGGTTACCGCCTGTACCGATTTGTGGAAGAAACTTGCCGCGTACGACATCTACGACATGAAGAAACTAATTGATCCGATACACTACCTAAATTAGTGAATGGAGAAAAACAGGAGATTGAAAAGCAAATTGGCAAATAAATCTACTGATGCTTTTATCAAAGCGTCGGATGGTGAAAGAAAAAGTATCCAGTAGCCAGTTACCGTTGAAGAAGTCTCAGACGACGACGTGTTTCAAATGGACCTCTCAGCCAGAGGCAATACTTGTCTCCCAATCCGAAAGCAGCTATGAGGCTGATTCTAAACCCAGACAAACGAAAAGGACTTCCGTGGCGGCCAAAGAAAATCTTCCACCTCTAAAAAGAAACCAAAATCCTCCATTTAAAAATAAATTGGCGCCATAAAAGAAGGCAGCGCTTAAACCATCAGCCGATCAGGAGCTTGGCCTGTGGCCATTTATTCCAGTTTCAGTGAAATCATCCATCATTTTGGGCGACGATTAATGATTATTTAATTAATTAATGATATTAATGATATCGATCTGGCGGTGATGTGCTTCCAACAGGACGGCTTCACATGTCATACAACCCACGCAACAATCAACTTATTGAGAGAAGAATTCGGTGAGAAACTTACCTCGAAGAACGTGCGTCAGTTTGCATATTTTTATATTTTTGTGTCAGGTTTATTTATTGCTACATTTGCGCACAACGGGCTGAGTTGTAGAAAAAAAACATAGAAGCAGACGTTTGCTGTCTCACTTACTCCGTGACACCTCCACTTACAGATATTAGCAATATAGAAGTATATATATATATATATATATATATATATATATATATATATATATATATATATATATATATATATATATATATATATATATATATATATATATATATATATATATATATATATATATATATATATATATATATATATATATATATATATATATATATATATATATATATATACATATATATATATATATATATATATATATATATATATATATATATATATATATATATATATATATATATATATATATATATATATATATATATATATATATATATATATGTTTGCTGTCTCACTTACTCCGTGACACCTCTACTTACAGATATTAGCAATATAGAAGTATATATATATATATATATATATATATATATATATATATATATATATATATATATATATATATATATATATATATATATATATATATATATATATATATATATATATATATATATATATATATATATATATATATATATATATATATATATATATATATATATATATATATATATATATATATACCTGGATTTAACGCCTTTTGATTATTTTCTTTGGGGTTATGTTATATAAAAGTTTATGGTATTTCGTATTTCACGCTTGTAGCAAACGCCAGTTAAATTTGGCAGGTTAGGTTAAGAAAAGAAGAAGGTTACGTTTTCAGTAGCTGTACACGATTTAAGAATAAATTATTTTTTTTTGTATATCAACCGTTTTTTTTTAAATTTATGAGGCCATCCTTGCAATTTGAAAACTGAGATTAAGGATTCATTTAGCAGTTAAGGGGAAAAGTGAAAGTTAAAGTTTTGAGGTTAGAGGTTCACGCTATTCGAAAAATGGCTTCTGAAAACGATTCTGCTCAAACCAAAGGTGTGATTAGTGAGGAAGATTTTGAAAACTGTGAATTCTATTGCAAATAGTGGTGTCAGTGTAAATTCTCAATTTATGAATTTAGTGAGCACGTTGTTGCAACAAAATACACTGATGCTGCAGATGTCTCTGCTTCAACAAAACTTTTTTTACTGTTTAACCTTCAATTAAGAAATTATATCATTTATGATATCTCTTTTTACTTATGTACCTATTATGTACCTATACCTGTTATTACTTATGTACCTATTATGGCTACTGCTATTAATTATGTCTGATTTCTAGTTATTAGATTTATGAGAGGTATTATGTACGCCTTTATGAGAACTTATTTTATGCAAGAAATTATGACTTTATGTAAACAGCATTTGTTTAAGTTGGTATTTATATTATGTGTGGTGAAGAGTCTATTTAAACTGTGATGTTATTTCGTATTTCGCGCTTGTAGCAAACGCCAGTTAATGTTGGCAGGTTAGGTTAAGAAAAGAAGAAGATTAACTGTTTAGTAGTTGTATACGCTTTAAGGTAGGTCCAGCGTGAAACCTCTTTTCGACTGATTTTTGTCTTAGTAATTTTACAATCTTAACGCGTTATTTTTATGATTAACAGTGATCTGGCAACGCTGTACGTACAATTGTCTCGAGTAGTGTAAAGAGAATTTTATATTAATACAAACTTATCGAGAACAGCTTTAGAATTTACATCAGAAAGCTATGATTTTTATCTTCTTATCTTTTATCTCCTTTCTTTTTATCTCCTGTACCTGTCATAACTTGAGTAACACAAGAACAATTTTTTACATCTAACCCACCGTTTGGAATTGAGGCCCAACATTTTTTTTCTTTTTCTAAATTTTCTTGTTTACATTTAGCACATTTTATTTTTTTTTGCAATTTCTAATAACTCTATAGGTTTGTTCTAGCAAAGGTTTCAAACGGTTTCAAATCGTCCGGAGTTTGCGCAGACGAATGTACGCGTTCTAGCAAATTAAAACCGGAATTCCGACTACCAGTAAGATGTTCTAGCAATAACCAATATCCAGTTTGCAAACTAGTGACAAGCGCAATAGCTGGAAATGTTCGTTTATTTGTTTTGACTTTGGATTGTTTGGTTATGTAAAAGCTAATTTCTTTGAAATATAAACAAAACTTCTTGAAAATATAAACAAACGCAATTCAACGACGCAGAGAAATGTCAATCAAAAAAAGCGTTCTAGCAGAAAAAAATCTCAAACCGTTTTCAACCAAGTTTAGGGACGAACATGCGCAGTTAATTAATCCATCAAACTGGTTTCAAACCGTTTGAAACCTTTGCTAGAACAAACCTTATGATACGGCTTCATTCTCTGAGGTTAGAATTGACACTTTCATTTTTTCTATTGATTTAGCTTTTTCTTTTGCTTTCTGCGTGACAGAAACATAATTTAATTTTTTAGATATTTTTTTTTTCTTTTATAAATTGTCTTTTATGGCGTAATTGTTTTGATATTTTTTATATTGACATTAACATTTTTTTTATAAATAATCCTATCGCTTGAGTATACCAGCAGACATTAATGCTATTAAATGTTATTTCACATAAAATAGTTTCAATGCATTGAATTTGGTTGTTTTATCTGAATTTAAAGTTCGGACGCACTAAAAAATTACCCTATATATAGTTAAAAAATCATGGGTTGATTTGTTAATATCTGATCAAGTGAATATAATAAATAAACATCAGTACATAAATTGCAATAAAGAATAATATGGTGTTATTACTACAGATTTTCGAACAGTTCTACACGTCGACTGGTATTTCCTTTGCGAATGTCTCTTAAAGTTTTGAATTTATCGCGCCCTTGCAATAAATTGATTCTATGGATCCTTTCGAGATCAGTTTCTTCAGCACTATTTCTTGTTTCATTTAATTGTTGTTGAAGTTGCTAAAAATATACACTTTTTAGTAATTGCAAATAGAGGAATGGTTAACTTTATATTTTACCTTGAGGTGTTCTTTTAATTGTTCATTAACTTGTTTATATTCAGGCAAAGTGTTATCAGCGTTCGGCAAATACTCCAATTCCTTTTCAGTCCGACTTGCCTCCTCCAATTGACGGCGTTCTTCTTCCTCGCGCCTTCTCTCTTCCCGTCTTCGTTCTTCTTCTTGTTGAATGCGCAATTCCTCTTCTCTTCTGCGTGCTTTTTCGACCTCCTCTTGTAGTCGTCGGGCCTCTTCGTCCTTCCTCGTTACTTCCAATTGAATTCTCTGAACTTCTTCATGCTTACTTCTTATTTCTTCTTCCAGCTTTATTTTTTCAGCGGCCTCCATATTCTTCATTTCCTCCAATCTGGTCATCATTACCTGAAGTTCCTGTCTTTGGGTTTCCAGCTCCTCTTTAGTTCTCTTAAGGTCCACCAATTGTTCTTGCAGTTTTCTGGATAGTAAAATGATATTTTCATTCTTGTTGTTGTTAGCGAACTTATATTAAACATACCTTATTGTTCTTTCAGCATTTACTAAATTTGCATCCTTCCTTTCCATCTCTAGTCTCATTTCTTCCAACTGTTGTTTGTACATTGTTTCTCGTCTTTCGGCTTCTTCTCTAGCTAGTCTTTCAGTGTTATATTTTTGTCTGAAATATTAAAAATTTGACCTTAAAAGACAACCCTGATTTTTATTTGCAGTTCTCACCTTATTAATACTTTTGTTTTCCTGACTTCATTTGCTTTTTCTTTCATTTTGATGATCTCTGGAGTATCTGGCTTTCTTCTTCTGACATATAACTCGTGATTCCCAATGCCTAACGTAAGAATGATCTTGCTGACTTTTTCGTTTGCCGTTAAAATCACGAATTTCTTGGCTGTCTTATCTGTGGGATTGATCATGAACTTTGTACCTCTGATTTTCAAGTTTTTAATTTCTGACCACGGAAACGATATAGTTGGATTTAATCTGGAAGATATTACTTTTTCTTATACGGTTTTTAAACTCAAAGATTTACCATTGTACACCAAATCACTAATAATAAAGCGTGTAAGTTAACAATTCAAACAGTTGGGTTAATAGAAAGGGTCCCTTATCAGGGTTCATGGTTTTCTTACATGTTGTTATTTGAATGCTTTCATATGCATTCAAAGCCATATTACTATTTTGACTTTTAACAAGTTTTAAGTTATTCATATTTATTTTATGTTCATGCTTCTTTTTTAAAGATCATAACAATACTGGAAAAATTAAGGTATTTATTAATTCTTTCTTTGTGTGTTATGTCCCTATCCAAATTTCGCATTAAATTTCCCGCCATTTCACATCTACTTCTCTCATGAGTATCACCGCCGTTCTATATTAAAGCCCCATGATAAACGAATTGGCTTACTACCTGGAATTACCCTATTGATGTTGGGCACGTTGTTTTGATGGTCGATAATCATTTTCGTTTTCTTTCATTCTCATCGAATGAATCTTCAATTTTTGCCACTGGTCTGTTTTTTTTTCTTATAGGTGAAAAATTAAGTCAATCAGGTGATGATACTTCCAGTTCCCGCAGAATTTGTCATATTTTCTCCCATTTTAGGCCGTCAAATGCCTTCTGATAATCAAGAAAACAGAGATATACAGGACTTATCTGGCTTTTTTCATTATTTGTCGAGTGTTGAATACAGTATGCGGCGATAAAATCCGGAAAAAATTCAATTAATTTCTCGCCGTTCTAAACCATACACTAAACAGTCGTAACCACTTCCGTCTCGTTTCTCATGGTGTGCGCATCATGTGAAACGAGGCGAGAGTCATTTGCCGTTTTATATCCACGTACATCATATTTTTATTTTGTTTGGACGGGTTTCATCGAGAGAAAGTATTTCTGTATCCACTCTTTAGCTTTCCAGTTTATTTGAAAGACATTTATTTATGTTATTGGTATATTTTTGGTTCGGTTAATTGTGTTAGTCGGTGAATGCAGTTAAATAATATCGACCCATTGTCACGCCGGTATCCAGGCCGGATGAAGTCAGATGCTTCAAGTGGTAATCGATTGCAATAATTTTTGGATTTACGCCCCATTATCAGACTGGATGAAGCCGAATGCTTCAAGTGATAATCGATTGCAATAATTTCTGGATTTTCGACCCATTATCACGCCGATAACCAGACCAGATGAAGCCGGATGCTTGTAGTGGTATTCGATCGCAATACTTTTAATATAATATATAATAATAATAATAAATAATTCGGTTATTATATATTATATAATATATAATGACCGAAGAGCCGCGATGATCGAAAGTGTTCGCGCTGGGCGCCCTGCGACAGAAGTAATTCGGTTCTCCGAGTATCCGATATCCACCGTGTATGATGTCGTCATGAAGTTCCACGAAGGTTTTGCAATACCGACAAGGAAAGCTCACTCGAAGGAGGGCATTGTCAGGATGTCCGACATCATTTAACGGGCTCAGGAGCTGATTTTTGAGGATCCATGGCGATCCATCCGAAAATTGTCATCGGTTGTCGTTCTGAGTGAAAAAAACTATGCGTCGAATCGTCGAGGTCGCTACTTGTACCTCCGCTACAAGTCTTTCAAAAGAAGTTTATTTGTTCTGAGAAATGTAGTAAACCTTGGAAGGAAATTGTGTCGTCTGGAAAGCCGTATGTTTTCTAGCAGGACGGTGCACCTGCCCTCACAAATCATTTGATTTAAAATTGGTTGTCGAACAACGTCGTCATGTTTTCGTCCAATGAATTGTGACCTCCCAACAGCCCAGATGGACTTCTATGTATGGAGCGTGGTTGAAAGGGTCGCCAACAAGTCCAGACATCCAAACGTCGCATCATTGAGAGCAGTTATTGAAGCGGCATTCGCCGATATGGGCCGTGACGCATTAAAACGAGTCTGCGGGCGGTTCAGGTCGAGAATGGAGGCGGCCATTCAAGCAGGGAGGGGACATAATGCTCAATGCTGAGTTACTGAATTACTTCGCGGGCTTGATTTTTCGAAGGAACCATTTTTGGTCTCCTCCCTAGAGACCTATTTTCCACCATCTTCGAGAGCAGTCTGCAGGCAATAGGCAATAGGCTTTGACCCAGTGCAAAATTTCCACTGAATAAAGTTTTGGAGCCCGGGATATTTTGGGATTAGTGCCGAGTTTAGTTATCAGCTTTGCTGGATTTTATTGCTAACACACTACAAGCTGCCACCGAAGCTTATCGAGGGGATTGTTATATATATATATATATATATATATATATATATATATATATATATATATATATATATATATATATATATACATATATATATATATATATATATATATATATATATATATATATATATATATATATATATATATATATATATATGTATATATATATATGTATTCAAATTTGTATTCCTTCAAATAGCGAAAATGTGGAATATATATATATATATATATATATATATATATATATATATATATATATATATATGTATATATATATATATATATGTATATATATATATATATATATATATATATATATATATATATATGTATATATATATATATATATATATATATATATATATATATGTATATATATATATATATATATATATATATATATATATATATATATATATATATATATATATATATATATATATATATATATATATATATATATATATATATAATCATCATCATCATCATCAGCCCGTGTCGATCCACTGCAGGATGAAAGCCTCTTCAGCATGCTTCCAACTTTCATGGTCCTGGGTTTCCCTCTGCCACTCTGGTCCAATATACTTAACGATGTCATCAATCCATCGTGCTTTCGGTCTTCTTCGCGGACGTTTGCGATCAAGCGGTATCCATTCGAGTATTGCCTTGGTCCATCTGTCATCCCATAGCCTCGCTATATGTCCTACCCATCTCCATTTTAATTGCTTTACTCTTCCAATGATGTCACAGACTTTCGTTTGTTCCGATATATATATATATATATATATATATATATAATATATATATATATATATCGAGTTTTTTTACTTCTTTGGACTGCGTCCAATGAGACAACAGTAGTCAGGAGTTATACACCCCCGACCGTTGGGTTCCACAATCTTATAGGGAACGCACAACAACCTGCGTCTCCGCCATAATGAGCAATGCTTGACCGGGAGGAAGCCCCACACATCCCTTACATTGGAGGGCACATGTTTCGTCTGTTGGTGGTAAGACTCATCAGGGTACCGACATATGCTCTCTAAACAACCCATATTTTCGCCTATCTCTCGTCGGATGGCTTATAAATCGAGCAACTAACCATTGCTCATAGATATATATATATATATATATATATATATATATATATATATATATATATATATATATATATATATATATATAAAACATGGAAACTTTGTAAATCCGTTTTGTTGACGAATGATCATGGATATAATTTTTAAATCTGCATATAGCATCCAATCGTGTGCTGGATGGTTAATTTTCCTTCATGTGGAGTGAATGAGCAACAGTTAAGCATAAGTATTTTCGTTGTGTAACAGACGGCTTTTAAACCAGTTTTTAATGAATCTATAATTCGAATGAATTGGAATTAATTCATTCGAATATGTTCTATAATTTGAATGAGTTCATTCATTAGACTATCAATATCATGGCAGTAAACCAAATGCTCTTCCTGCTTGAAAAACTCAGCAAACTGTTGATCTCTTGTTCTATAATGGTAAACACATATTCGAGATTCCAATAAATTATTTTCTTTCAGTCTAGAACTAAGCAGTTCTACTTTTTTCTTAGTCAGATTCAAATCACTCACTAAATCACTCACTAAAAAAATTAGCTGAAGTAAGGTTAGGATAGACAATTACTTTCTTATTTTTGGAGTTATATCTAGAAACATCAACAGTGCAAAAATATCATTCTTTGCTCCCTCCATACCATGGGTACTGCCAAATCTAAAAGCTTGCTTTTCTTATACCATTTCCTCTTATATCATCGACACAAACATAACATATTGTGTGAGGTGCTCAACATTTTTCTTGATCACCGATATCCACAGCAAAAAATGCAAAGTATACTTTTGTTACAAAGTTAGCAATGTTTCTTTGATAATTTTTAACTACAAACTCACTACATATATAACAAAAAATGTTAAGGGAGTTTTTACAACCATGATCAGCCATATTTAGTGTGAATTAAAGCACATGGATTAAATACTGCAATGCGAGATTATTTTAAATGGAAGAACATAACTGCCAACTTAATAATATTTGATTTTACTGCCAGCTTTATAACATTCTGATTTTATTGATAAAATTTGAATGATAAAAAATAAACTTTTCTCATTTTGAATATTAAAATGTGAGAAATTGGTGGGTAATACAACTTTTTTATTATTATATTAGGACACCAAAAAACATAGGAATTACGTAGGACTGTGTAATTATTACCTGTCCTCTTGTTTATACATATCCAGACCCAAGGAAGTTACACCTAATAGTAAATCTGAACCTTTCACGTTTTTAATGGTGAAATACGTTACTCCATACATTTCCAGGTTTTGGGCCAATTTTAAATACTCCATCATGGCATCTTCTTTGTCCAAACCGCGGTGCTTCACCCACATACTAGTTATGCTACTTTCCCATTCCGCTTGGTCCATTTTATGGTGTTTTAGGACCCTAAAGAGAGTTTGAAGCATTATCTATGGTTATATGATAAAATTGCCAAATCTCGAGTACCTTTCTGGTAAAAGTGTTTGTTTCTTAAAAAAATCCTCATTGAGCTCTTCTTTTCTGTAATCCCCATACTTGGTCTGAAGGGCATAGGAAGCTAAAAGGACCGAAGTATCTGATGGACAGAAAATGTCATCCTGGATTATTATGGTTTTAACGTGGCTGAAGAAATATTCGATCGTAATGGGTTCTATGAGTTCATCGACATCTTCAGGGTAGTACTTGACACCAAATTTGAGATTTGAAAGGTTTCTCTGTAAATCTTTGAGTGACTAAAATAAAATTGACGGTATTACAACTTAATAATAATAAATAATAATAAAAAATAATAAAATACATCCCAAGCTATTCTTAGAAAGGCTTTATTTTATACAGATATGGTTTTTATTTATTATACTATTAAACATTCCAATTGTTATTTCTTTCTTATTACTGCTATCTAATTTAGGCATGTACTCATCGATAATTCTAAGGTAATTCAATAAAAATAGTTATTTTGTCATTTTTTTTTTGAAAAGCATGATAACGATCTGATATTTTGTCGTTTTATTTAAAAAAAAATCGCTAAATTGAATAGTGTTATATATGCTTCTCTATAATAGTTTTCAAGTTTTTTTTAATTCATACAGTGTTGATACACTGTTAGCTGTACCCATAGCAATGTCTTTTTTTTTTTAATTTTTTTAATCATTATCGTTTAGTGACAATAATTTAATTTAATATATTTATTATTATTCAGTGCTATAGGCTTTGGAGGCCATTGGCTCTTGATATCCTTATACTTCTAAGTGTTAGTTAGGTTGCCTATAGTACTGTGAGACAATATAATATAATTTATATTAGAGTTAAATATATTAATATTTAGCGTGCTTGTTAAATTTAAAAAAAAAGGTGAACATTACAACAATAGAAGAGCAAATTGTGGATAAGTTCCATATTAGACATCTAATGCTTTATGAGTTTCGAAGTATAACAGTACCACAAATGCCTTTGACCCTGTTTATCATGGTGCTTTAGAAAGGTTTGGTTCGAACAAGTTAAGAACGGCAATTTAAACCCTTTCGACGGTATACAATCTGAAAGACCTAGCGAATTTTATAAGGATCTGTAGTTGGTTGAAATTGAAGCTGATCCCAAACAAACCATTCAAGAATTAGCAACAACTTAAAACATAGGCCATAATACAACGGTATTTAAAACAAGTATAAAGAGAAGGAATGTGATATCCTTTTCTTTGTCAGATTGGTACCGATTACGAAAAGTAGATTCTATACAGCAATCGACATAAGAAAAAACTATTAATACCAGGAAAATCACTTTTATCCGCTCCAAAACCAGGTCATCACCCTAAAAACTGTTATTGTCAGTAACATGCGACTTTACAGGAATTATTCAGTATGAGATTCTGAATCCGAATGAAACCATATATTGCTAGAATCACCTTAGATAAAATCAAACAGTTAAGTTGGGAGTACTTCCTCACTCATACCTCGTGATTATTTTCGTGGAAAAAAATTCTGCTACAACAGCTATCAAAAGTACGCTTAAAGAATATTTTACTTCATTTTACACTTTACAAAAAGGAAATAGAAGGTTTGTCAGAGGGATGGGCGAATATTTTCAATAATTTGGAGGTTATACTGTAATTTAAAAATATATGAATTCCATAATAATTCACATTTTTTACTGTATCAAAAAAGTACCTTAGGTCGTACGATGAACTTCAAAGGTGAAAAATGTATTGGTAAGAAAGTCTGGTTATCCACAAGACATTGGGACAAACAATTAGCAATAAACAATAGGCACATTGCTCATTGATAATTGTTTTGCTGTTTATATTTTTAAATTTGAATAACATCAAAATAGAATTTTTAATATTGCACCATTCCAAACATTTAATTGCAATTTATTTTAAAGATAGATAACCACTACAACCAGTAGGGTAGAAGTGAAGACTAACTAATCAAAGTAAATTTTTGTTTTTAACTTTTTGTTTAATACAAGTTTTTGTTTTAATTTTTCATTTTATTATTGTTTGACGCATTTCGATAGCACAGTTATTTCGTCAGAAACATTCAAAAGCAAGGAAAACCCATTCATGTTTATCTAGTTTATCCTTTGGATTTCTAATTTGCCCAACGTGCTCTCGAGCTTTGACCATAATAAGTGTAAATAATAATAAGGCTTTGTTTGTGAATAAAAGCATTCAAATAGAAAAATATAAGGAAAGCATGAACCGGAATAAAAGGCCTTGCTATTTAGTCAAGTTTTTTTAATTATTAATGTAACTTAGCTAATTTAATCAATTCTTTAACCCTTTGTGAATTTCTGATTACTGAATAGACCAAAACTGACGGCCTTCATCTTACCTTTTTCGATTTGTCGATCCAGACATCCTCATTCTCGGTGCCCTTGTAAGACAAGCCAAACCACCAATGTTCCTGAATTCCGACGGATTTGCAAAGGGTCTGGTATAGTTCGCGGCCGGTAGTTTTTGGGACCGCCTCTAATTCTATGGCATGCGTGGGTGTACGAACTTTCAGTTTCATGATTCAATCTGCAAAAAGGAAGATAAAAGATTTATTATTCTGTCCTTGGTTTGTTTACATTTTTTTAAATTACTTTGTTTTTAATTACTTGACATCATTTTATATTTTTAGGCGGTAGTACTTGGGTAATATAATTTTCGTTATATTTGAAGTGTCTTGTTGATTGAAAAATACTTAGTCATTGTTTTAATATATATATATATATATATATATATATATATATATATATATATATATATATATATATATATATATATATATATATATATATATATATATATATACGTATATACAGGTTGTTTGCATCGTTTGCCAAATTAAAATGGCCGATAGGAGTGGTCTTTTGCTATCTCATCGGTCTCAGTCTCCATAAAGCATTATTGGGTCAACAGGTTTTTTTATGTTAATTTTTAAATTTTTTTTTTTTTTAATTTTATTATGTTTGTCCAATATATATATATATATATATATATATATATATATATATATATATATATATATATATATATATACATATATATATATATATATATATATATATATATATATATATATTTATATACATATATATATATATATATATATATATATATATATATATATATATATATATATATATATATATATATATATACATATATACAAAACAAAACTCCACTCATACAACTCTTTTTGCTTGTCTCTGCTGGAACTCTACTTAGTCAGTTCAGTTTCTTTTAACTTTATTAAGTTAGAGTTCGGTCTTTGAGTTCCCGTTTACAGGAGATACGACCTCCCGGTCTAAGAGTATATATATTCAGTATAACCGCTCCGCGTAAATCACCACCTGAATTCTCCTTCTGAAGCGTTTGCACGCTTTTTGATAAACCATATCTAAATTTTCAAATGCTGCTTCAGCAGTGATCTGCGGTGTCGATCCGTTGATTCTGTGAAGAGTCGCGACGTTATGCCAAAATCTCATTTGGCATCAGCGGACAACACTTGAGTCCGCTTTGACTGAAGAGTCCAACTGACTTCACTCGAAGCGGATAACATTTGAAAATGCCAAATGAGATTTTAGCGAAAGGTCGTGACTCTTCATAGAATCAACGGATCGACACCCGGAATGATTTAGATCCGTGAAAATATTAGATGATATATATATATATATATATATATATATATATATATATATATATATATATATATATATATATATATATATATATATTGGAGGATCGGGTATAACTTCGAATTGAAGTATTTATGCAAAGTTGTAAACCATGTGAGGTAGGAATTTAAAAATATCATAACAAGCGTATGAAGAAATTATAAATGATATTCCTGGAGCTTGTGTGTGCAATATTCATATTCTGCACATAATAGTTTTATTTCAGTATAATACAAAAATTATTGTAGAATTTTATTTACTTAATTATAAAATATATTCATTTTAATTTGATTTTCTTTATTGTTAATATAAAATTAGTTTGGGTGTATATAGAAAGTTCAGTCTTTTGCTTAAAAATTATTTTCTTATTCACAAAATGAGATCATTTCCATAGAATCGTAATCTCTGTTAAGCAACTGATGACGTACAAACACCTATTAAAGTATTAATTGTTTACAGATAGGGTTTTATACTTGAAAAATAAAGGTGTTCATATTTGTAAGGTAAGGTGCATTAAAGAATTAAATAAAAATAAAATATTATTTCCTGGATGTCACTTTTTATGTATAAGATAACATTTTTAGAAAATCTCAAAAATACCTTTAAATCAGGTTAGATTATTTTTGGGTTGAGCTATTAAATAATTTACCATATCTAGCATGTAATCGCATTTCCTCAAGATTTAGATAAATAATATATATATATATATATATATATATATATATATATATATATATATATATATATATATATATATATATATATATATATATATAGGAAGTAAATACATTTTGTGTACTCTTATTTCCAAATTGCCCATTTGAAACCCTTCCAGTCGAACATCCAACTACCGTCTCATCCCTCCCTTCAACCGAGCGCTCCACCCATAACCCTACCTATTAAGGCAGAGGTCGCGCCCACGTCCTTTTCTAGTTGTGAACTCTGGGGATTAGGCAGATTGAGGCCTCGGAGTAAATCAATTAGATTCTGTTGATAATGACTTCATAGGGGAAGCCGAAAAGTCGAAATTTTACAAATCTAAAACGCTGTTCTACCCGAGAACCTAGTAATTCTAACATTACCGAGCGCGGAAGCCTTTCCGAACATGATGCAGATGATCTCACTATCACAGAACATCACTCTCACAGAAATAGAGAGAGCGAGAGAGAAGCTCAAATTAGATGTTAACAATAGGAGAAATCCAGTTTCAGGAGGTGGAGCGCATATAATCCAAATGGGCACAATTTATAAAGCAATGATAAAAATGTAACGTATGCAGCAGAAACGATGATCTTCACTAGCAAAAATAAAGAAAAACTGAGAGTCCTCGAGAGGAAAATAACCAGAAAAATATATGGCCCCCAAAAAAGGAAGGGAAAATAACAATCCGAAGCCTACAGTTACTTAAGAAAGAGAACATAGTACTGTACATATAATTAGATTGTATGCACATCTCCATATAATGTTGGTCATTTCCAACTGCAAACCAGTAGAAAACAGGCCAAGGGAAAGATGTCAGCAAAGCTGGAGTGACCAACTTATGGCAGACATTTAGAGTGATCTACCGCAATAAAAAGATCAGAAGAAATGGTGGCTTCTATTCCGCTGGAATTAACAACCGTGTATATACGGCACTCCACCGGAGGACACAGCAAAATCATTTTTACAGGTCAAACGATTTTCACTGTTGAAGAAATATACAACCGGCATAGCTCTCGGAAAGCTGCTGAAAAAACTGGGAAAGTGGAAAGAGGTCCTCACCTGGTTTCATTAATAGTTTGGTTGAGAGTGTTGAACGATGATGTCATTCAACTGCTTTTCTGCGAGCTGGAGGTTAAAATGCAGCAAACTAAGCGATATTCAGGAGAAAAGGCAAAGCCGCTTAAGAAAATCTTATTTGCAGGAAAGCAATGGATCTTTTAGCAAAATTCAGCTTCAACCACCAAGTTGAGATCCACATAACGTTCGTTGGGGGGCAATTCAACCGAGTGAATAGCTGCTAAAGCTTGGCCGTCAGGAAGTCCGAATCTCAATGCGTTGAGAGAAAAGCTATATAAGATAGTGTAGCTCAAAGTAGGATGGATTTGAAAAATTCTAGGGTAGGCTTATGACCAGAAGTGAATGCAAAGAGACTGTCAAAGGAGACGAAGAAGAAGGCGAGGAAAAAGATTCACTAAATTGAAAAAGATACTGACTGATGATGGCTTAAGGCCAGAAACCGGTCTCGGAAGATACTGGCTGACATTTTGGTAGTGACTGAAGGATTGGATAGCATTTTCCTGGAGCGTGGATGAATTTGCCTTGTTTTTAAATATTTCAAAAAGATATTAAAAAGATAAACCATGTCAGCATTATCAGAAGATGATTCAATCTGGAAAATGAATGTTGGTGTCGTAACAATCAACAAAAACAATATGCTCCAAGCTTAAGGATTTCTATGAAACTTCAAATAAAGGGTTGTCCAATAAGAGTGTCAGAACTTTAAAATGAGTCACTATGGTAACTACGCTTGATAATCCGGTCTTTTTTATTTTGTCTTGAAAAACAAATAATGGCATTGTGTTTCGGAAATAATGTCGTTCAAATGCAGTGGCGGTTCTTGAAGGAGGGCATTGGAGCGCCACCCCTTCAGTATATATCACAGTAAAGAATTTTTCAGAGCAAAACACCATATTTTATTTCCGTTCAGTTTCTTTCCTTTAACTCATTTTAAAATATTATTAAAAATTAAAATCTCCAAATGTAGAAGAACGTTTGTCGACCCATCACACCAAATAATGCAGATAAAAATTCCATCCTCTCGCCACAATTTTTACATCGTTGGTCGGACATGTACATGTTCTGTTAGTTGCCAGAATTTGAGGGTTTAACTGCTTTCTAAAACATGCGATTTGGATGTAGTTTCTTTGCGACCGAGCTTATCGGCAATTAGTTTTAAACATTGATTTGAATACGGAGCGTTTGATATCTCTCGTGTCGCGTGTTTCGTTCGCCTCGCGAATACTTGTTTTGATTTGGGATTTGCTACGTGTGTACACACTGAGTAGTAATTTTTAAATAAAAATAATTAACTTTTAGTTGCAACAGTTAATAATGACTAACTTAAGGTTGGAGGAGAAAGTTCTCACTCCCGTGTAGAATTTGAGTCAAAAAGAATGTAAAAATAGGGCTAGCTTTACGCGAAAATTTGACCGTAAACTATATGCGAAAGTTTTCCGACGATAGAAAAAGGAAGATTTGAAGACCGAATTGGAAATTTCTTATTCAAGACCCGAGATTTGTCAAAATGAAGACATTAAAAATGAAGTATTAAAAGCTCTTTAAAGACCTTAAATTTTATTTTGAATATGGTACTGGATACAGGTTTTAAATAAATCACTAGAGCATTGTGACTACTAGTGACTATACCGATGACCACTGCCGAAGCAGAAATGAAGAAGAGAATTTGATTAAAATATATTTAAGAAATTCAATGGTGGAAGATAAGACTAAATGCTTTAAGTATGTTAAATATTGAGTCGAACGGTCGAACTAATTCCGGACTTTAATGAATATGTTACTGAAAAATTTATTTTGGACAAAAACAGACGAATGAAATTTCACTTTTAAAACTAGGAAACAGCGAGGTGCTATTTACCGACAAAAATTTGTACAGTAACCATTTTTTCTTATAAAACTTTGATATTTTTTTGAACTTTTCGAACTTTTCATTAACTTTTTCGCATTTTCTCTATTGATTTGCAGTTACAATATACTGTTTAAATGGTTTACTCTTCGGGAAATGGTAAGTACCTACCTATTCGTTTCTTTGCGCAACAAGTAACAACCCATCCTCCAATGTCCTTGTAAACCGACCTCCCACTTTAAAAATCCACGACCCGCCACTACTAGGGGTTATTATGGAAAATTAACATTTTTTATAAATACAGAAAATTGTAAACATTTTCGGGACTTGCACAGACTTGTTTTCACCATTAGAATTATGAAACTATATACTACTTCAAGTTCACCTGATTTAATAATATTCGTTATTATATAATACATACTTTATCTGATACTAAAATGTAAAAACTTGTTGACAACTTTATAACGTTATTTTTTCTGTTTCAATTTCAACATGAAAATTAAGGCATAATTTTTTTATATTTAGAAAATTGATTCCAAATTTATATTTCTTTAAAACTGTCTATATATATATATATATATATATATATATATATATATATATATATATATATATATATATATATATATATATATATAAATTGGGTAATGCATGTATATAAAATAAGTTCATTTCAAGGTTTCTTTATAAAATTTAATAGTGATTTTAACTATCAGGAGGATAATATAAAATTAAATATATTTTTGATAACATTACTTAAAAATTTAGTTACTAACCTGAATATTATAAATATTTGTATGTAACTCAAGGTAGTCACGTATTCATACACTAAAACACCGAGCGACTTACCGGAGTATGCCAAATGCTAAGTGAGCAATACCAATTCCGATGTTGTTTCTTTATCGCCACTGATAAGATTACACCAAGCAAACGTAAGCACAAGGTATATTCGTTTTTACTATATCCATAGTAAGATTTTTAAAACCGTTTATTTGCATATATAAAATTTTGTTTTCCTTTTCATCGCCGATGAAAGAAAAAAAAACAATCAGTTTAAACTATAATAGCCGAGGATTATAAATGGGGAAATTTTTTGACACTTAGAAATGAGTTGTTTTGTTGAATAATCATTTTCATTCCGCATGACATCATTTGTTGACGGCATATATTATGACACATATTTTCAATTATAGATATGTATGTGGGAGATGTTGATAACTTGATAAGTTTAGTTATTATATATATATATATATATATATATATATATATATATATATATATATATATATATATATATATATATATATATATATATGTATGTATGTATGTATGTATGTATATATATATGTATGTATGTATGTATGTATGTATATATATATATATATATATATATATATATATATATATATATATATATATATATATATATATATATATATATATATATATTCACCTTGATGATCTTGCAGTGGGAATTAATGTAGAACGAGGTGTACGGCAGGGTGACGCAATATCGCCTATTCTTTTCTCTGCTGACCTTGAAGAAGTATTCTGTAGAAGTATATCAAACTTAAACCATCTTAGATTTGCAGATGATATCGTTCTCTCCTTTCACAAGACCCAGAGGAGCTGTAAAGACGCATACAAGAACTGTAAAAAGCTTGCTAACCATTTGGCTTGAAAATAATCCTGAAAAAGAGTCAGGTTATGTTCAATAACTTCGCTCAGGACAGAAAAATTTCAGTTTTAGGAAGGGATTTGGAGATTGTGGACAGCTTTATATATCTTGGGCATAGGATTTCAATGGAGGGGAATACGGTCCGGGAGGTGGAACGGCGTGTTAAATATCGCTGGCAGGCATTTAGCAGGCTCAACATCGTGTTTGAGAGCAGACTCTCACTTTGCCTGAAAAGAAGAGTCTTCGATCAGTGCGTTCTACCCGTTATGACATACGGAAGTGAAACCTGGACACTCACATCGCAATCAATTCAAAAACTTCGGGTAGCACAGAGGGGAATGGAAAGATGTATGCTTGGCATTACAACACGAGACAGAAAATCCTGCGCATGGATCAGGGAACAAACGAAAATCTGTGACATCATTGGAAGAGTAAACCAATTGAAATGGAGATGGGCAGGCCATGTAGCGATGCGATGGGACGACAGATGGACCAAGGCAATCCTGGAGTGGATACCGCTTGATCGCAAACGTTCGCCAAGGAGACCGAAAGCACAATGGATTGATGACATCGTTAAGTATATTGGACTGGAGTGGCAGAGGAAAGCCCAGGACCGTGAAAGTTGGAAACATGCTGAAGAGGCCTGCATCCTGCAGTGGATCGACACGGGCTGATGATGATGATGATATATATATATATATATATATATATATATATATATATATATATATATATATATATATATATATATCATCATCATCATCATCATCATAAGATATAGTTCTTGTCCTTCAGCAAAATAAACCAATCTGTCACCTCTATTGTCTCGCTCACCCGTTCCATATGGGCCAGTTGCATTTTCGTCAGTTCTTGTTGTTCCAATTCTGGCATTTAAAATCACCCATCAGGATTTTGTACCTACATTTGTCCTTGTATAAAAGCTGGGCCACATCATCATAAAATTCCTCAATTTCCTCATCCCTATGGCTTATAGTTGGTGCATAAGTTTGGACGATTTGAAGCCTAAACTTTTTATTCAGCTGAATGACGCATTGGGCTAGTCGGTCGGATGTACTTTCAAATTTTACCACACTGTCCTTCAGCTTTCGATTGATGAGGAATCCAATTCCGCCACATCGGCCATTTTCCGTACCTCGAGTGTAGAGTACGTGTCCAGTTGGTTCCAGTTTGATTAACTCTTCACCCTTTCTTCGTGTTTCACAGAGCCCAATAATATCCCAATGTATGTTGTCAAGTTCGATTAACAGTTCTTGCAATCGGGCCTATGTTTTCATAGTCCGTATATTTAGCGTTGAAATGTCAAAAGTTCAATGGCAGCCTGATCTAACCCGGTGATTCTTAGCACCCTCTGCCTTAGGGCAGGTCTTCCCGCTGCCGTAGGTAGTTGCCCCTTGGTCTCCGGGGAATGAGGGCCGTGTTTGAAGTTGTACTGTCATATTTCAACATATTGAAATACCATGTTGAAGGTATGGACCGTAATCTGCCACGCTGGTCCAATGCGGGTTGGCAGATTTTGGATCATGTTAGTCTGAGGCCTCTGCCTTGACCTGTCCGCCAGGGGTGACCCTCCCAGGAGCATAGACTCCAGACGGTTTAGCTCAAAGCTTCATTGCCCTACTCAAACCCCTTTACCACGTCAAGGTCTGATCCACAAAGGGGATATATATATATATATATATATATATATATATATATATATATATATATATATATATATATATATATATATATATATATATATATATATATAAAACAGAAATTTTCCATCCGTACTTCCACGTACCACTGCTCGTCTGAAATCAGTCGCCGCCACCACGTCGAGACAAGTACCTCCCAGGACCGGTTTCTGGCCTCACAGCCGTCGTCAGCTGGGCTCGAGCCCAACGCAGGGAAACAGCTGAATCGAAATGAACAAAGGAAGACCAAGTCAACTGGTCATATCGATGGCGGGTCGCAATCTCAATGCAACTCGCGCCATCCTACGGTGAATGTTCGCGGCAGTCAAAAGCTTCGCGATACATTCTTCCCACAACCTTGGATGTAGGTATAAGGTTTGCCCAAAGGATAGCGTAGTGGGGCCGTGGAGAGAGATATTTGAAAAACAGAAATTTTTCATCCATTCTTCCACGTACCACTGCTCGTCTGAAATCAGTCGCCGCCACCACGTCGAGACAAGTACCTCCCAGGACCGGTTTCTGGCCTCACATTATATATATATATATATATATATATATATATATATATATATATATATATATATATATATATATATAGGAATAACAGCTATAAAAATGTACAAACAAATAAAATTAAACAATATATCTATAATGACGGACTTACACTGTTTAAAATTCAGTTGAAATGTTTAAATATAATAATAAAACAAATAAAAAATATAGAACAACACTCACACGTAGGGACAAATGTTTCTAAGGAAAATATATTCAGTCAGATATAAAATCAATGACATTCAAATCATTGAATATCACTTGCTTCCCCATCCACCGTATTCTCCGGATCTGGCTCCGGAGAAAGCCCTAAGAAAAGAGATGTGGTTCCAGTGAAGAAGTAATTGTCGAAACTGAAGCCTATTTTGAGGCCAAAAGTAAATCGTTCTACAAAAAAGGCATAGAAATCTTAGAAAAGCGTTGAAATCAATGCATCACTCTTGAAGGAGACTATGTAGATAAATAAAATCAAATTTTGCCTAAAAGTGGTTTTATTAGTCATCCTACGAACTTATTGAGTGTTTTGTTAAATGACACAGCCTCTAAACGTTTCATTCATATTTTTATTAGTTCCACGTAATTGTTTTTCATTGTTATGTAAGTGAAGTGAATGATTAATTATTGTTCTTTACAATGCAGTCTAAATAAAATATCTTAGTATATATTCTGACAAATAGATTAAATCTTTTAAATTTGGGAACATTTTTTTTTCATTTATTATTTTTCATTTCATGGATTACAACTTGAAATTTAAAAATTAGTACATTTTTTAAATAAAATATTGAATTTGTAATCCTCCATTCCTCTTTTCGTCTTTTTCGTATTCTTCTTTACAGAAGAGTCGTGACCTGTGGAAACTCATTAGATCTAGAATCCTCCACCCGTCTCTGTACCACCAGCCTTTCTAAGTTATTGCTATTTATATGTTCAATGTGGCCGAAGAATCTTAGTATTCATTCATGAAAAATTTAGGATAGCCCTGTGGGTTCTTTAATTTCTGGTATAACAGATATGTTTATTTGTCTGGCAGTCCACGGTCTGCGAAGGGACCGTCTCCGTGTCTAAATATCAAAAGAATCAATGCGCTTGAAGTTTTATTTTTTAATTGTGCATGTTTCAGCGGGGTCTCATAATATTAACAGGGCTTGGAATGCGTATGAAAACACTCAAATAAAAAAATGTAAGAATACCATGAACCAGGATATATTTGTTATAAACTTTTAATTACTCCTATTTTGACCGAAAAAGAATCGGTAACAAAATATAGAAGATTAAAAGAAACCGCTATAATTAATTGAAATAAAAATAATTGTATTGCTATGACTTCGGTAGATTTAAATTCAATATTGTTCTAAATAATACAATTAAAAACGTTTAAGTATATCAATACACAACCTAACCTAATCACACAGTTAACCTCACCTATTTTTTTGGTAGTATGTCACTGTCATTAAAGCTATTATTGTCAAAGTAAGTATCATTGACATATACACAAAATGTATTTACTTCCTATTTTTTCACTATATATATATATATATATATATATATATATATATATATATATATATATATATATATATATATATATATATATATATAATATGATCATCATCATCATCATTAGCCCGTGTCGATCCACTGCAGGATGAAGGCCTCTTCATCCAACTTTCATGGTCCTGGGCTTCCCTCTGCTACTCTGGTCCAATATACTTAACGATGTCATCAATCCATTGTTACTTTCGTTCTTCGCGGGTCTTTGCGATCAAGCGGTATCCATTCCAGGATTGTCCTGGTCCATCTGTCGCCCCATCGCCTCGCTACATGACCTGCCCATCTCCATTTTAATTGCTTCACTCTTCTAATGATGTCACACACCTTCGTTTGTTCCCTGATCCATACGCAGAGCTTTCTGTCTCGTCTTGTAATGCCAAGCATAGATCTTTCCATTCCCCTCTGTGCTACCCGAAGTTTTTTAATTGATTGCGATGTGAGTGTCCAGGTTTTACTTCCTTATGTTATAACGGGCCATTCAGGCAAAGTGGGAGTCTGCTCTTAAACACTATGTTGAGCCTGCAAATGCCCTTGTATGCGTCTTTGCAGCTCCTCTGGATCTTGTGAAAGGAGAACGATATCATCTGCAAATCTAAGATTGTTTAAGTTTGAACTATTGATCTATACACCATCCTATTCCCAATCCAATTTATGGAATACTTCCTCAAGACAAGCCGAGAAAAGAATAGGCAATATTGCGTCACCCTACCTTACACCTCGTTCTACATTAATTCCCACTTTAAGGTCATCAAGGGGAATTGTCGTTGTAGCTCCATCATATATCGATCCTAGTAGGTTTATATATGCTTTGTCAACCCCCTGGCTAAGCAGTGCATCCATTAGGGCATGTTTTGAGATGGAGTCAAATGCCTTTTCGTAGTTGGTAAAAACCAAGCACAGTGGCATGGTGTATTCGTTTTGCCTTTCTATGCTGTACAACCTGGATGTGATCCATTGTAGTGAATCCACTTCTGAATCCTGCTTGTTCTCTTGGTTTCCTTAATATTCTTTTAGATATTATCTTAGTGAAAACTTGGACATTACTGATAGGAGGCTTATTGGACGGTAGTACTTTAAATCTTCATGTGCTCCTTTATTATGTAAAAGGATCACTTCTGCATTTCTCCATAAGTCACGTACTTTCTGTTATTTGAGGCATTTTGAATATAATTTTGCCAGTGTTTTATGTAACGTCCGACCACCAGCACCAGCACTAGCATTTCGACAGTTACACTGTCCTTTCCTGGAGCCTTGCCTTATTCATCGATTCTATAGCATTTGTTACTTCCTCCACTAGGATACCTGGCATGTGTTCTTCCGTGGGTATTGTTGTCTTTGATTGGTTCTGATCTTCATATAACTGGGAATAAAATTTTCTGACAACCTCTAACATTTGCGTACGCGCCCTGCATACTGTGCCATCCTCACGCCTTAAGGCATATATTTGCGTTCTTTTGTTTCTCAGTTTCTGTTTAGCCTTGTTAATTCCTTTGTTTTCTTCCTGGGTTTGTTTGCACTAAGTGCATGTTGAATCGGCGCGTGTCCTCTCTGATACGTTTTCTTATAGTTTTGCAGAGTTCAGTGTACTCAACCCTGCCAAAAGAACTACCTGCATTTCTCATTGCCCGCCATTTCTTCATTAAATCAATGGTCTCACTGAAGATTTTTGTCTGTTTGAGACATTTTTCTTCTGGTGCTATCGAAGCAGCCTTTTGAAGCACGTTGTTGGCGATTTCTTTAAAATAAACTGATATTTCCATCTCATCCGAATCTTGTAACACAGCAAAGCGGTTTGACAAATTGATCATGGGCAAACTTTAAACGTTGTTTTACCCTGTTGGCGGATAACAAAGGGACTTTTCTGGCAGCTCTGCCGTGAACGTTGCTTGCCTGAAGCCTCTTTCGCATTATTCTTGAACTTATTTCTAATCCCACTTCACTTTTAATTTCGGTGGACGATTTAAATGGATCGTTTTTTAAAATTCGGACAATCTGTTTGTCAGTATGAAGCGTCATTTTTCTTTTATCGCCACGGTATTCGAGAACTGATTGTATTTTAGGGAATTTTACGACTCATTTTTAACAAAATTATTATTCGGCCAAGTTTGTTTAAATAAACAAGACGTGTCGATAAATTTAACATCAAAACGTAAAGAAACAATATTTACTACTTATAAAATTACTACATAATAAATTTTATGGCTCTATTTTTATGATCACATTTTCATGTACTTTTTTTCTAAATTTTTGTTAAATATTATTTTTACAGTATTTTTAAAACTAAGTTTGATATTATGTTTTTTCTTTTTTTTTTGTTATATATTAAAATTATACAATTATCGTACTAATGACATATTAGTCTAAGAGCCCGTGAATGTCAGATCTTCGTTATTTTATAAAAGCTGAAAGTTTTTCAGCACATGCTTCAAAATACAGGTAGGAACGATGAGCTACTATAAAGTTTGGGTCATCGTGTCAACGGTCATCAACTTAAATTTATCAAATAGTAAAGCGTAATTTTCTTATATTTTCTTCGGAATATTATTAGAAATCACGTCATCCATTGCCAGACACTTAATATAGTGGCAACCTCTTGCCAGACACCCTTAAACTTTAATAAATTGTAACTCTACTTACGTTATAGCATAAAAGCTGAATTTTATACATGTTACTTGGGTAACTATTCGAAGATGTTTCCTCAGTAGCCAGACAGTTTCGACAATTCAAACCTCTGGCGAGACAAACATATAGGATAGCTGAAGGGAGCGCGAGGTAATATACATCCGAGTAGGTGGGAGTGAGATAGTTATCTGGATCGATCGAATAATTTTGTTATGTTGTTATTTATCACTAAAAAATCATTGTTTCAAATCATAAAAAGTTATTGATTATCATTTTCATAATAAATGATTAAATGATTAAAAAATAAACCAAATAAATGAGTAAATAAAGCTTTGGAATTTCATGAACTAACTTTATTTTTAAAATTCAGTTTAATACAAAATTCCACATTTCATTAAAATTTGATGTATACCAGGTGTCCCATTAAGGATGGATCACGGCCGTATCTTGAAAACTATTTATCCCACAGCTTGGGGGAAAAAAAATTGTACTAAAAATGATCATGAGAAATTCACCAAAAATATGTTTAAACTTCTAAAACGATCGCAGGAGGACGTGACGAGCTAAACATTTTTAAAAATCATTTTTTTGTGTATTTTCAAGTGTTAACCGAGTAAGAAAAATTCTCAGTTATAATTAGCAAACTGTCTCCTACAACTTTGTTTTATGACATTTTGTCGTAATTTCACGAATAGAGGGATGGGGGGGAGTTTTACCTATTGAGATAAAAAGTCGTCTAATGTCCGTTTGCCTTAACCGATTTTCCTCAATTTGGATTCATTTAAAAGGCAATTACTGGGCCAATCAGATAATCTGGGAGATAAATTATTTAGTTTATAAATGAAACCGCGAGGTGGCGTTACATTCAACAATAGTTCAGTTTTTTCAAATGGAATGGTACAGCTTTTATTACATGGCTAGAAAGGTAATTTAAAGAGGAATCATCCAGTGAAAACCCGAAATCGATATCTCCGATATGTCAAGAGATATTTCGATTTTTCTGAAAAAATCAGTTAGTTTTAATTTTAAGCCTCCATCACTACTAAAAGTAGCTTCATCAGTCCATAGTATGCGTTTTAAGAATTGTTTATTTCCACTACACATATTTTTTAACCAGTGACAATAGTCTAACCGTCTGTCGAAATCGTTTTCCAAAACGGCTTGGTGTAAGACAACATGATAGGGGTGCAGCTTGTTATCTCTTAAGATTCGATGAACAGATGTCTTGCTAACACCTAATTCTTCAGATATTTGTCTGATACTTAAATGGGGTTGGTTTCAACATAAGCCAGAACATTTACGACATTATCTCCATTACGAATCGAACGTAACTGGATCTGGATGGATCTGGATGCACGGACTGTATCTGGATGCACAATTCCTGTTTCTCGTAAGCGTCTTGCTAGACGTATAAACACCTTCTTCGAATAATGCCTTCTTTCGGGATATTGACTTGCATATTGCCGCTCTGCAATACATGCATTTTCAAAACATTGGCAATACACCTCCAACATGTCATAGGCCTCGTTATTCATAAAAGGCATTGTTAGATATTATAATAATAATTATTAATAATCAATAAATGCAATGTTGAAAATGTAATGCATTTCAAAACTGACAAGTTAATTTGACTGTTTTTGTTTGTTTCCATGGTTCCCTTCTTACATTCTTTGTGTAATGTATCTAAAGATTGCATGCGTTTATTTGGAATCCCAAAAACGCATAATTTCATTCATCCATTCATTTAGTTTAAAAGAAAGAGTAGGTATATTTATTAATGACTGATTTCAATATTCTGAGAAAATTCTGAGAAAATGCAACAATTGGGGAAAGGCATTTTTTCCGCTTATGTAATTAAATTAGAAAATATTATCAAGGTCAGGATTAGAACATTTATGATGGTTGATACTGAATAGATAATTTTATTTTTTAAATAAAATTGTTGCGATTGCGACCTAAATATTAAGACCAATTTTTAACTTAATATTACGGTAAAAATTAAAACTAACTGATTTTTTTCAGAAAAATCGAAATATCTCTTGACATGTCAGAGATATCGATTTCGGGTTTTCACTGGACGATTCCTCTTTAAATTACCTTTCTTGCCATGTAGTAAAAGCTGTACCATTCCATTTGAAAAAACAGAACAAAACTTCAAAAAAACTATTGTTGGATGTAACGCCACCTCGCGGTTTCATTTATAAACTAAATAATTTATCTCCCAGATTATCTGATTGTTCCAGCAATTGCCTTTTAAATGAATCCAAATTGAGGAAAATCGGTTAAGGCAAACGGACATTAGACGACTTTTTATCTCAATAGGTAAAACTCCCCCCACCCCTCTATTCGTGAAATTACGACAAAATGTCATAAACCAAAGTTGTAGGAGACAGTTTGCTAATTATAACTGAGAATTTTTCTTACTCGGTTAACACTTGAAAATACACAAAAAATGATTTTTAAAAATGTTTAGCTCGTCACGCCCTCTTGCGATCGTTTTAGAAGTTTAAAAATATTTTTGGTGAATTTCTCATGATCATTTTTAGTACAATTTTTTTTCCCCCAAAGCTGTGGGATAAATAGTTTTCAAGATACGGCCGCGATCCATCCTTAATGGGACAACTGGTATATATATATATATATATATATATATATATATATATATATATATATATATATATATATATATATATATATATATATATATATATATATATATATATATATGTATATTGTAGCAAATGACCGCAATTTTTCAGTAAAATTGATGGAAAAGGGCTTTGAATATTGACAAAAATGAGATTTGACTCATTCTTCACAAGGCTTTGGGAAAAAGAAAGCTCTATGAAAAGTTCGTTCCACACACGTTGACGGAGGAGCAGAAATCACTCTGTATCATTCCAGAGAGGTTGTCGTAGCCACTAGAAACGATCAAAACTTTTTACTTTAATAATCAGAACACTGTTCATTGTTTTCTTCGGTAGCAAAGGTATTATCGACAAAGAGTTCGTCCCAACTGGTCAAACTATCACCGGCCAGTACTACTTAGAAGTCCTGATGGATGATCAGAATTCGTCGAATTCGGTCAGAATATCACGATCCAGACAGATGGAATTTGTTGCATGATAATGTGTAAATAAGTCACACAGAGTTAATTGTGTATCATTTTTTGGCCCGAAACCAAGTCTATGTGATCAACCACCCACCGCATTCACCAGATTTAACCCCTTGTGACTTCTCCTTCATTCATTCTGACAATCCAAACAGCTTCAATGTATGCGTTACGGGCTATTCCACAAAATGAGCTGTAGCACGTATTCGAATAACTATTGAATCGATCTAACAAATGTATCAAAGCGAGAGGAGAATACTTCCAATAATAATTCATAAACAATGCCAGGCATTTTGTTTTAATCACATTTTCCCGGACCAGTTTTGATACTTAATGGACGTACTGTGTATATTAATTTGAAACCGCTTTTTGTGCGAGTCACGATTAAACAGATAAACGTGTTAAACAGATAAACACAAAGAATAGAAAGTACAAATAAAAAGGAAATTTGAATAAATATATATAAAAATGTACTCACTCAGAAAAATGAATTGTTTATAATCACATCTTTAACGGTATATTTTTAGACGGTATTATTTTAGATATAATATGGTACAGTTTGTTGAAATATTACGAACATAATAAACTGACAATGCAAAATTGCGCAGAAATCGAGCAAAGGCGTACACAAACAGGTATGGTAAATGCATTCGGGGTTGCCTTGACATTATTTTCGATTCGCACTTGTTCGTCGTTACAGATTGATAAACATTTTATTCATATCTTTGTCTTGGTGACGAAACGTTGCATAAATAAGGAAACGAACATGGAACCTTTCTATTGCGTTAAATATTTTGTCATTATTTTTTTTTATGGTAAAACCGTTCTTCCCACTTAACTTATTTATAGATATATTTGCAACAAATATTTGGTTCACTTTAAGAGCTTCGAATTTATTCATTATGATTGAATTATGATATTCAGTATGATCAAACAAAATTTAACTCTTTTTTCCAGTCTTCGAAATAGTTTCTATACTCGACTTCTGCTTGGTTGCCATATGTGAGAGATATGGTGCTTGTATAATGGAATTTGTGTAATTTTTAGCGAAAAATCGTCGAATAATTATTGTGGAGTTTGATAGTACATTATCGTGGTGCATGAATTGTTTGGTCACAAATCTCGACTTTTGATCGAATAGACTCTAATGCTTAATCGGCGGTTACTCAGTATTAGATCTTTGATTTAGATAAAACAGGTCAACAAATTGAAACTTTTTTTGAGATAACATTGATGAAAATAGATATATATGAAGCATTTTGTAGTTTTAAATCCGAAAATGATAAGCTAATTATTGTAATACGTACATTTTTTTTGTTACAGGGGGTCAGTGGGGGGGGGGGGGGGGGAGAAGACATATTACAATGTAATGTTTATTTAATACAAACATGTAAAACGTTAAATCTATGCAAAGGCATTACTGACGATTATGTGACTAAGAAGTAACAATATTACACGAGATGTCGTACAGGGAGAAAAACTTTCACTTTTTTCCTCTTGCGTTGTGTAACATCATTTCTTTTTAAAAACGGGATGGGTTCCAACGCTCCTGATATCTTACTTCTATCGTCCTGATATACTTTTGAAACCTCACTCCTTGTTCGACGCTTACTCCACCCAAACAGAGAAAATTCGAAAAAGTTCATGAGAAATTCGAAAAGTTCAAAAAAATATAAAATATTTATGACCAAAAAGGGTTATTGTACACATTTTTGTCGGTGGATAGCACCGTTATTAACTGTTTTAAATCAGACACTTTTATGTTTGCAATTAAAAGTTGATTATTTTTATTTAAAAAGTATGTGCAAGGCAAACGAAGTACACCACGCCAGACATATCAAACGCTCTGTACCCCTTCAAATCAACGTTTAAAACTAATTATCGATACGCTCGGTCGCAGGGAATCTACGACCAAATCGCATGTTTTAGAAAGCAGTTAAACCCCCGAATTCTGGCAACCAACAGAACATGTAACGCCAACGACGAGGTAAAATGACGTAGCGTACTTGTTGGAGGTAAACGTCCGACCAACGATGTAAAAATTGTGGCGAGACAGGATGGAATTTTTATCCGCATTATTTGGTGTGATGGGTCGAGCGATTGGTGTGAGCGTTCTTCTACATTTGGAGATTTGCGTTTTTAATAACATCTTAAAATGAGTTAAAGGGAAGAAACTGAACGGAAATAAAATATGATGTTTTGCCATTGCGTGGAAGGTTTTCTTGAACGATCTTCATCTTCAACTGCTTCTCTACAATTATAAAAGTCCTTCTACCACTTATAAACATTTAAATTATGACCGTATTTATCACACATCGATACTGACACTACAACATATCTGACATGTACTCATAAACTTGATATACAGAATAGGCGGTGCGTACTTGTACTGATCACCGATCAAGTATTAGAGACATTGTAGATAAAAACGTTCAGATTTGCGTAAAACAATTCATGTTTTTTCCATCACGATAACGCACTGTTGTACACCACAATAATTATTTATTAATATTTCTCTAAAAATAATGCAAACACCTGCACAATACTGGGTAAGTTTTTCCTGTTCCTTCGATTGAAGAAACCACTTCGTGGGCGCCGGCTTGAGTACGTACAAGCATTCATAAGTGTGCGATACTTATTACGTAACATTAACATTCAGTATTCATAAGCTAGATACTCGAGGTACTTTTTACGAAAGCAATTCCACAAAAAAAATAAAATTACAAAAAAACGGGTGGTGCCAAGTCTGGTGGTTCAAGTCTGGTGATCTCACCGGCCATTTGATAGCTCCTCGTCGACTGATCCATCTGTTTGAG